>APFE031444043.1:401631-437867 GCA_000404065.3 Pinus taeda
TAAAAAAGTGATCGAAAACACGTCGTTTTATTACCAATATTGAACTTGAAACGACAAAAGTCCGGCAATCTTTTCATGGTTATATGATTAGAAAAGAGTTGTAAGTAGACCGTCTTTTTAATTCTGTTTTAACGAGTCTAAAAAGAAAAACTCGGCAACCTTTTCATATTTTACGAGTCAGAAAAGAGCTTAAAGAGGACTCCTATGTGTCTTTGTTGAAAATGACCAATTTCGCTTGAATACCCAATATTATGCACAAAAACTGCAAATATTACTCATATCTATTTTAAAAATAATAAAAATGTACCAAAAGTGACCTTTTCAAAGTAAAAAATAAATAAACTAAATTTATTTATTCAAAAAATCTTATAAAAAGGGCTTTTATAAGTTCATTTTCACCGTTTGGCTTTGGAGTAAAAAGTAAGAGCTTTTGGTAAGAAAACTTCCTGTGGAGATTGCGGAAAATCTGACCGCTGGAATCGAGAACTATCTTCTTTAGGTAATCCACATTTTCCCTGACTTGCATTTCATCAGTTTAAAATTTTGTTTTAGGCTTTAAAAATTGATTTTTAGAGAAAAATTAGGGCAAAAAATCGCCCGCGGCAGTTGCGCAGGTGCGCCATGTGGCCCCTGCGCACCCCGAATTTTTCGTGCACAGGGAAAAGTCGGGGTGCCGCACCTGTCCTTAAGGAGAAGTGTGCAACTACGCACTGTCTCTAAAAGGATGGGTGCGAACCCCGCAAAACGCGGATTTAAAACCCTAAATTCTTCATTTTTGCCCCATAGATTTTGAATTGAAATGTTCTAAACCACCTATTTTGCAATTTAGGTACACAAGATGCTTGTTTGGCGGGAAAGAGAGCACGAGGAGGTGGATCAAGCTGCATTACTCCATCCACCTTCATTACAGGCATTGAGAGCATGCGAGCTATTTAAATTTTAGACCAAACCTGGCATGAGGGCATAGGTAGACTTTCTACAATGGCTGGTGGACAGGTGGAGCATGCAGGACCAGTGCTTCATTATTGGTGGCAACTGGCTTGAAATCGAGCCGGATGACATATAATTTTTGACTGGCTTGCCCAAGAGAGGCGTGAAATTATCTCTGTTCGGATCTAGGCCAGGCGACCAATCTATCGCTAGTCTCTGACTAGAGTTTTGTAATAACCAAACTGCGGACAAACAGATAGATGTTAAAACCATCTCCCATCCTGAACTAAAAGTGATCGCCTTTACTGTCACCAGACTCTGTGGGAGCGAAAAATTGCATCTAGCCACCGGTTCCCAGATGTGCATGGCAGTAGACTGCTTCTGAGGCACCATCTTCAACTGGTGCGATGCTGTATTGGCCAATGTGAAGGGCCAATTGACTAGGGAAAGAATGGACAGCTAAAGAAATTTGGATATGGTTATTTAGTTGTCAGCTTTTCCCTAGAGAGGGTACCTATGCTGGTTCCACAACAACTTACTATTGAGGCTGGACTTCCCCGAGATCCTAGGGTTATGCGTTGGGTTGCAGTCATGGCCCGCCATCTTGAGGAGGGTACCGAGGTTGTTCGATTCACACCCGAGTCTTTTCGTTGGTTAGAGAACCAACTCTTTGTGATTCAAGATTTTCCATATGCTGGGATGGATTATCATGGTGATCCCGACATGGCTCTTCCACCAGGAGAGCAATGGGATGATAGAGGTAAAATTGTTTTCAACATTTTAAATTATAATATATTATATATATATATATAATTATATAATATATTATATATATATATATATATATAATAAATATATATATATATATAATTTTAAATCGTCCCAAAACTAATAGTAAATTTTTTTTAAATGAAGATGTGGGTCCACGACGACTAGCCGCTCTCCAGCCTTATGATCAAAGACAACCAGCTGCTGCAGCATTAGCCCCACAGGACCAATCAACAGAGACCTTGGCCGAATTGGAGGGTCATCTAGAGTGCTTGACAACAGATACTCCAGAGACCAGCATAGATGACATTCCTCTTAGACTTCAGCGTTATGTGATTGGGTCCCAGGACCTTTTAGGAGGTTCCTTTGTAGGGTGGCTCGAGCAGTGGTGTCTTATCATGATCATTACCAGTGATAGGATGATTGCCTTGTAGACTCATTTTTGGAATTTTTATGCTATTATTTTTGCCGATCATAAGGTGTTTTTCAACCTATGATTGAAGACGATGTATATTTTGACACACTCCTATGCTATGCTATATTACTATTATTGGTTATCTTGCAAAACATGTTATGGGATGTTTTTAAATTTACTGTTTGATTTAATGCAAATGTCTGTTTAACATTCGAGAAGCAACTACATCTGCTAATGTATTTAAATATCTTGGAATGTGCTGATATTCGATGTAATCAAATTTTCGTTCCAAGAGATGGACTCTAAAAAATAATCGTAATAACACTGAATTTCTAATGGCATAAACTCTATTAAGTTGTAATACAACGAGTTCCGAATCTAATCTAACAATCAAACTATGAATTCCAAATGAAATGGATTCAGATAATAATTCAATCACGGCACTATATTCTGCAATGTTATTCGTTGTTTGACCGAGGCTTACCCCATGCATAGATACTAACTTGTCAGAGGGCGAATAGATAACCCAAGCTACAGAAGAGATGTTCCATGTACTATGACAAGCGCCATCAGAAAAACTGATGTATGTTTGGAGAGGCGTCGACATCTGCAATATCAAGAGTAAAATCAAGATAAGCATGAATAATAATGAAAAACACTCTCTGAAGTAAAGCACGCGTTCCTAATCTAAAATCACACCAAACGTAGAAAGAAACTAGTCTAAAAAATCTCCACACTAATCTTTTAAGCATAATATCGCTTTAGATAAAGCCCATTCCTAGGTTTACCTAAAGAGACACCGTCAAAATCTTCTAATTCATAGGCCCCTTTTTCCAGCTTTCGCTTGACAATATACAGACCATGCCACATGGGTACAAATTTTCCAGCCCCTAGCTTATCATTTTCTTGATCGTAAAGTAAGACTAGGTCTCCTTCCCAAAAATTGCGGGGTGTAACATTCCGATCATACTGAGCTTTAATCCTTTTGCCATGAGTTTCGACAGCTAATGCAACATTACGTCGATTCTCATCTAATTCAGCTAAGTATAATAAACATTTTTCCTCTTCAGAAGTGGCTGGTAATAATTGTACGACAATTTGTAATGACAGGATTTCGCATTCAATGGGTAATACTACCTCTAAACCGTAAACCAGTAGAAAGGGAGTAAAACCTGTTGATGTTTTGACTGAGTTTCGGTATGCCCACAATGCTGAAAATAACATGTTATGCCAATTTGACGTATGAATCCCAATGATTCCTCGGATCATGGTGACTAGAACTTTGTTGATTGCTTCAACCAAACCATTTGCCTACGGGTAATATGGAGTGGAACTATCGTCACGCAGGCCAAGTTGATTTGTTAGTTCAGTCATCATAATGTTTCGAAAATGACTCCCATGGTTAGTGATAATTGCTTGAGGGACACCAAACCTAGGAATTATATGATTGAAAATGAAAATCGCAGCAGTTTTGTTGTCTACTGAAAATGTAGGTATCGCCTCGACCCACTTGGTAAAATAATCTACCGCAAGGATGATATATGCATGCCCCCCAGCTGAGTGAGGGTTACATGTAATAAAATCGATACTCAATTTGGCGAATGGACCAACGGTAATTATATGGTGGAGAGGAGTAGGTGGAGCGTGCATCTTATGATAAAAAATTTGGCAATTGTGGCATTTTTGGACTGCAATGATACAATCTTTGAATAAGGACAGCTAGAAATAGCCAGCGCGCAAAATCTTTTGGGCTGTGGGATACCCAGACATATGATCACCACACGCTCTAGAGTAACAGTCATTAAGAACCTTTTTAGCCTGATCATGAATAAGACAACGTCGAAAAACAGAATCAAACCCACAACGATAAAGAGTATCTCTAATAATAGTGTAACGTTGGGATTAGAAATGTATTTTCCGGCGCTGAGATTGTGAAATGTTAGGCTGAAAAGATTGGGTCTGGAGATATACAATGATATCTCCATACCATGGATCAACAGTGCTGATAAGGAACAAGGATTCATCTGCAATGGGTTCTTCCGCCACATGTTCGGGATCAGTACGAGGGAAGTCACACATCAATTCCGCAAAAACCAAAGACTTCTTTGACTTGGCCTTTTCAAATTCCAAGTCAAATTCCTGCAGGATGATAATCCATTTGGAATACTTTCTCCCTAGCAATTGTTTAGTCAAAATGTATTGCATAGGGTTACAGTCAGAAATGACCGTCGTTTTGCGTAACAAAATGTAATGACGAAATTGTTGAATAGCTTGTACTGCTGCTAAGGCCAGTTTCTCCACATGTGAATATTTTAACTCAATCGGAGTGAAAGTCTGACTAAGATAATAGATCACATGTTCAATTTTGAATTCATCCTATTGAACTAAAACCATCCCAATGGTGGAATGGGAAGTGGCGAGGTACAAGAAGTAATCCTGGTTATAGTTGGGAGGATGCAATAATGGCGCATGGGTCAACGCTTGTTTAAGGGCATCGAAAGATTTGTCAGCTATCTTGTCCCAAAATAATGGAGTGTTTTGTTTCAACAACTAGGTGAAATCTTTTGTAATCTCGGCGTAGTTAGGAATGAAATGATGTAAAAAGTTTGCTTTCCCTTGCAAATTCTGGAGTAAGCGAAGAGTCAAAGGAGGTGGTAACTTGACGATGGATTCGACCTTCGAAGGATCGACACGAATGCCGACTTTGGATACAACAAATCCCAGTAAAAGACCCATTTCTATACAGAAAACACACTTGTGCGGATTCAGCCTAATCCGATAATGACCTACATCTCATAAAAATTGCTTGTAAATGAGTGAGATGGTCGGCTCTACGTAAAGAATGGGCAGGTAAATCATCGAGATAAGGCTGCACAATGTGCTTGATGTCATGAAACGCATAAGACATAGCCCTTTGAAAAGTTGTTTCGGCGTTCTTCAATCCAAAAGGTAACTTGCAATAAGAAAATGTCCCCCATCGATAGATGAATGCCGTTTTTGGTTGATCGGCAGGTAGAATGTTAATTTGATTGTAGCCAGAAAAGCCATCCATAAAGGAGAAAATTTCACTGCCGGCACAATCATCGATAATTTGATCGATATAGGGTGTTGGATAATTGTCATTGGGACAAGCATGATTGATATCCCTATAACCAATACGTATTCTTATTGTCCCTTGTTTTGTAGTAAGCGGAACAATATTCGATACCCAATCCGTCAAAGGAATTGGATAAATGAAACCTACTTTATGTAATTTCTCAACTTCTGTTTTGATGGCAGCAACTTTGTGTGGGTGTATCTGACGCAAACGTTGCCAGACGGGTTTAGCATCCGGGTAAGTTTTCATCTTATGAACAACAATTGAAGGATCAATTCCTGACATTTCCTCATAGGACCAGTCAAACACGTCACAAAATTCTTGAAATAGGGCTTTATATGTTTTGACTTCAGTGTCCGTACAAGAAGCACCTATGTGAATGTTTTCAACAATCCCAAGTTTGACTGCAGTGTCAATAGAAACCGTTCGAGAAATATTGGCTAAATTTTGTTCAGAATCAGGATGTTTCAATGGATTCTGTGGTTCTTTAACATATTCAGCAGTAAAAATAGATGAAAAATCATTTTCAAAATGATCAATATCAGGTAAAAATGAAGATCGATGATGAAGATCTTCCCATGGTAACGCATTAACAGACAACAGTTCTCGAATTTTCTCATCGGTGTGAACAGTTTCAGAAAAGGTTGTTGAATTTGAGGTTGAGATTGAAAGTGATTCTCCATGGATCTCATTCACTAGATCAAGATTGGTTGAACTTGAGTCAAAAAACGGCTGTACGGCCTGATAAGCAACTTCAAAGGGACTCAAAGGCATGGCATCACCAAAAGAGTCCACCTCGGGAGGAAGAAATGAAAAAGTTCTGAGTAAACCTGAACCCTTAACTAATCCTACCCCAACATCCTTATAAGGGATAGCGGTTTTACCAACATGTTGAATACTCTCAGCAGGGGATGGGTTGGACGAAAAGTAAGTTAACTGATCTATTGTAATGATCTTTCCATTATGTGGAAATTTAATAAGCCGAAAGACCGATGAAACAACAATAGTCATGGCGTAAGACCAACTACGACCCAAAAGAAGGTTGTAATACAGAGGGGCATCAACCACCTCCACATCTAGATTAACAATTTTTCCTTCAACCCCTATAGGTAAGTCCTGAAAAATGCCATAAGGATGAAACCCTCGGCTATCAAAGGCCTTCAGAATCATCGGGGATTGATTAAGTGTAGGAGAACCAAGGGTTTTCCAACACTGTATCGACATAATACACGTTGAAGCTCCCTCATCAATCACAGTCCTAAAGCAAGGTATGTTTTTGACTAACACTGGAATCTGGAAAGCCATTTGATGAGGTAAACGAGGTGTACTATTTTCTAAATCGAAGACTATGAGATTTGAGTCCTGAAGGTCAATAGCTCCTATAGCCGAAAATAGCAATTTATGTTGTGCTGGACAAGATTGTAGCACCTCCAAAGCCGACATTGCTGAAGGGGAAACAACTAAATCTTCAACAATGTTATAGTTCTGAGAAGCTCCCACATGTGGATTGAAAGATGACTTTCGAAGTATACCCTTAGCGGGCAGTTTGATTACTAAGTCTGGATTAGGTTTCTTGATCTGTAGCGGATCGGAACCAGATGGAGTTGAGGTTGACGGATTAGAATTAGAAGATTCCACTTCCTTACCACCAATAGGACTCTTACTTCCATAATCTTGTGTGTTGCAATCCTTACATGTGACATCATCATTATGGGCTCTTCCGAGGCACTAGAGGAAGAACCTATCATCTTACTGTCTTGACTTGGAAAAGGATCCTTCAAAATAGCAGGTGTTTGAGAACCTTTAACAATTTTCGCAACCTTGGCATGATGTGGACAATCTCTTGTAAAATGCTCCTCATTGCAGATGAGACAAGGATACCGAGGTTTACGTTTCTCACCAGTAGATTCAGGTTTATCGATTTCTCCTTCGAGTTTTGCTTATTCTTCTTCTTGCCTTTCTTCTTACCACCAGATTTTGATTTGGCCGTAGATGATTCTACGACATGGACATTAGTAGAAATTTCAGTTGAAGACTCTCCCTTCGAGGAATCTGGTAAAGTTATAATAGGAGAAGAATTCTTGGAGGATTTCTTCTTACTCTTGGTATTAATAGTACCAATCATACCGTCAGCGACATGAGACCCTAAGGGAGGTGCAGTTATTTGATTTTGTTTTAGAAGGTCGGGGATTTTCTCGTGTAAAGTACCTGACTGCATATAAACTAAGTCAAGGTACTGAGCTTGAGCAATTAATTGATCTTGGGTAACTACTCCTGCCTTGGCTACATCTTCAGTTATTATAGGTAATAACGATTTTGCAAACCATTCTGCCAAAATTTGGTCTGGGATAAAAAATTTCACTAAACGACGTCAACATCGCTATTCATGAATATGGTCTGAAATATATGTGGACGTCGACTATTTTAATGAAGTTAATAATTTTGTTCGATTTTCATATCGGAGTGGTAGTTGAAAATGAGTAAGGAAGGAAGTGGCTAACTAACTAAAATTGTAAAAAAAGCCTCATGGCAACTCAATGTACCACTTGGCTGCAAGGCCAATCAAAGTGTGTTGAAAAAGATGAAGACAAATTGAATCATCTATAATGGAATTCGATGCACACCAGAGATGGTAAGTCATCACATGATTAGATGGATCTTCTCCTGATTTCCCCTCAAACTTTGGTATATCAATGGGCAACTTATTCAACATTGGTGGCCAAAACGGAAGATAATTAATGGGATCATTCATAAGGTGCAACAAGTCAGGTAAATCCAAAGTTGCTATAAATGGTAACTGACGGTTCGGATCCCAAAAACTTGGGGTCATAAGACCAGCCCCAGGAGGAGGATATCCAGGATAACTTGGTATCAAATTTGCATTTGGGATATTATATCCTCCTTGAAAACCAGGATTAACCAAACCATACTGGGGTTGTTGAGGTTGTTGATAAGTATACCCAGGGTACGGTTGATACTGATAAGCCAGGCTCTACACAGCAGGATCGAATTGGTACTGTCTGTGGTACGGTTGATAAGTAAATTGGGGTTGACTTGTGACAACCGTACAAGGCCCAGGTTGTCCTACAGGCATTGCAACCAGTCTGGGTCGTAGGTCCAGACTAAGGTAAAGAGGCCTGAGGAGTTGATACAGGAGCAGTAGAAACTGGAGCTGCAGATACTCCAGAAATAGGTGGGGTGGATTGAACAGAGGCTGTAGTAGTTGCAGCAGACGTTTGGGTCAGAGTTCGAGGTGAACTAGGCCCATACTGATGAACTCCCCTAGGTGTAGAAGTTTGAGTAGTAGGCTGGACAAGTTGCTGGGGTGAACCAGAAATCAAAGGCTGTCCAGATTGAGATGGCAACTGCACATTGGGTTACGAAGTCTGTTGATCCCACACCACGTTCATTCTGGGGTATGGACCCATAACAGGTTGAGCATATTGAGGAACAAAACCAGGTTGAGTGTAAGATTGATAATTATACGGTGCATTTCCTAGTCCTTGAACAAATGATTGAACTGAAGGTGGATGGAAACCTTGAGGTTGGTATTGACCTTGAGGTTGGTACTGACCTTGAGGTTGGTACTGACCTTGCGGTTGGTACTGACCTTGAGGCTGGTACTGACCTTGAGGCACATATTGATACTGAGGTTGACCTTGAGGTACATATTGATACTAGGGTTGACCTTGAGGAAAACACTATCCCGTAGGGATGTACTGTCCTTGAGGTTTCCCCCCAGGCAGAAATAGACTACCTTGAGGTTGCCCCCGAGGCGGTATTTGAGTACCTTGCGGCTGCCCCCCAAGCGCTATTGAATTACCTTGAGGTTGCGGGTTAGGAGTAGTACCATACATCATAAGAATCTCTTTGACACTTAACGGTTTAGTTCCATTATTACCATGAGATACTGATATGCTCCTGAAAACGTACCAAATAAAGACTGATACCCAAGAGGAACAGAAGGACTGCCATGTAAAAACATTTCTGGCATCTGAGAAAACAAGGATGACTATCTCGACATATTCAAAGGAGGATAATAACCTCTGGGTGTTGGATGGAAAGGAAATTGAGGTGGTGAAGACGCAAGACCTGGATTTTCTAAAAAGTTGGTCAACGAAATATACCAAGTGTCACCTCTAATGGGACTGTAGAAAATGGATTCACGCTCCCTAAGTTCGATAGCTGGTTGATTTTCAGGGATGCTTATACCTTCGTTCAGACTTACAAGTTCTTCTATGGAAATGAGTCCAGAAGGAAGATTCTAGGCAATGATAGTTTCTACCCTGGGTGAATTAGCACCACTAGAAACATGAGAAGCAAATCCTGAAGATGGAGTAGCAGCAGGTTCAGTTTCAGGTTCAGAGATTTCAGGTTCATCGGCTAATGAACTAGTAGAAGTAATACTACCAGTAACTTCAGAAAATGAAATCGGTTCAGAAATATGTTCTGTTTCTTGAACTAGATGATCAGGATGTATGATTAACAAAGACTCACTGGCCTCCGGTGACCCAACTCTACTTTCACTAGGTGTGACAAGAGCTTGCAGCCCTTCAAGTTGACTTGGTGTAAATTCCGGAGGATGCCCCCGAAGTCGATGGGATTGTCTCGGTAATTCAACCACGATTAATTATTTAATTACATCACATGAAAACAAATAAAATCTAAAGAAAACCACCTAAAGTCTATAAAGAACCAAACAATTTGAAGGACATGCCTAATAAGTCTAGGAGATCAAACCACACACAAAAAGTATCTTTCCAGATCGAAAACACTAGTTGGTGATGAAATCCAACGTCACAGAATACAATACAGAAATGGAGGTTGGAACAGTTACCCTGACAACCTGCTTAATGAAACAGACTGGCACAAGTTTCTCCACTATAACTGTCTCGAGTGAAGATAACCCCCCAGAGAGTCCAAGTGAGTCTAGTCGACATCTGCTCCAGGTACAGTGGGATCTTCCCTCCACCGTCACCTAGGAAAGAATCCTAAATATTATGGCCACTAAGGTCACCAACGGAAACAAATATACCTAGGGGAACAGTTTACGATCTGATATGCATGCAAGGGCATAGTAACAAGCTCAATCCCCTTGAAGGCTCCTTGACATAATCCAAGGTTTACCAACAAGTGATCCCAGGCTCCTCGACAATGGTCAATCTGAGGTTTACCATTTTTAATACGTGAATATATTCTATCGTTCCCAATGAGGGAGGATTGATTCCCACACTGCTTCGGATATGATCTCGTGCTTCTCCTTTAAGAGGAGCTTTCCCAGAGCATAGATGTAACAATTGGAATTTCTCCCTACCACAAGATCGACTACTTGTTTGTTTAAACTATCTTGGAGAGTTAATTACTCCCTACTCCAAGATACTATCCTAAGCTATATTGGTGAAAAGAGCCCTAGAAAATAAAAAGATTGCTAGATGAATTTTAATTAAGTGTTAATTTTATTGGTTGTTTCTTAAGTCAATGGGTGCGGAGATGAAACTTTATTGTGTGAAGACTCGACTCCAAAACACTAAAAAATGCACCTAAGATGATAACAATTCCTTTTCCTTTTCAATGAATTTCTAGCTAAGGAAGAGTTGAAAATGCAATGCTTTGAAAATCAAATCTTTCTCTTAACATACAACTGAAAGGAAAACTTTTTGTCTTTTTCAAATAACTTTAAAAACGAGACTACTAATCACGCTCACAGAAACCCTTTGATTTTCAACAATCAAAAACTACAAGAACAAAAAATTCTTTTAAGAGAGCTTTTAAGATTTCTAGAAAAACTCTAAAGACCATAGAAAACAAATTTTTCAACAAGCTTCTATAATTTCTATGAAAAACTCAAAACTATAATCTAATCTTGAGATCTAAACGAAAAATGGATTGAAAAGAAACTTGAAATGTTTTTGAGGATGCTTAACTTAGTTTTTCAACTAACTAAGGATCAATTTGTTCAGCTCAACAAACTAATCACAAACACCCAATTATGTTTTAATAAAAAATAAAATTTGAAACTTTCAATCAAGTTTAATCAAAGTTTTGCAAAAGAGAAAAATGGGATCTAGCTCTCTTCAAGGATAGATTTCATAAACTAGTCAAACGCAGCAAGAAGACCAGAGATACTAGGGTGATCTAAGGCTCTAAGGCTTCTGATCTCTGAGCTACTATGAAGACCAAGCAAAAATCAATCCAACAAGAAAAACTTCTGGAAAATCACTTCAAACGAGAATGCCAATGAAAACTAACTCACAAGGAACATTTTTCAAGAAAAGTGCAGATCTGGGCATAAACTAATAGCTATGGGAAAAAACTAAACCTAACTGGGTAGATGGATCTTAGGTTTTTCAAAATTTTGATAGGGTCCGTAGGCTCCTAGTAGAACCAGGTGTGGTACCGCTCTGTGTTACACTGTAACAGTGTGGACAGGTCTGCATTGTACCTAATGCAGAAGGTGTGGTCTTCTTCCAAAAATATGAAAAATAAAAAATCAAACCAGGATCTAACAAGTACCCAATCCCACACACGTCAAGGCAAAATCAGAAACCAAAACTCAAGTTTCTTAAGTCAAAGCAAAGACAAATCAAAAACCAAACCAAACCAATCCCCAGTGGAGTCGCCAATTTGTTGGCCGGATAAATCGTTCTTGCGGACAAGACCGATCTCCCTAGTATCGAATGATATCTAGCAACAAGAAGCACAAACAAATCTACTTTTCTCTAAACATGTTTTAATTCATAAATGAAAACTAAGAGGTGTAATAGACCCTACCTCAGTCCAACGCTTGTTTGTGGCAGCTTTGTTTCAACAGCTTCAAGCAATTCCCTTTTAATAACCTGCATACACAACAAACACATCAAGAACACTGCAAAGATATTCTATAATAAACCATTTTCATTATGAAACTCAAGAGCTCATAAAATTAAACCATTAAGAGATAGTTCATTGAGAAAAACAAACTTGACGTGTATTAACTTCTATGAGATAGAACCTTACAACCTTTGCCCTTTGTGTTGCACAAGCGCTTGTTTCGGGGTCCAGCAGGACTCTCTCTACTTTTGACAAGCCTCACTCACTTCCCAAATGAAATGAAGTATGTGATCTTTCCTCTCCAAGACTCAAAGACGAAGTCTATTTTCCGAGCACGCATTTACCCTCAAGAATCTTCAGCTTTCACACTCCCTACAAACCAGCCCAATGACCTGAATTATATGCAAATGGAGGAAGTTGCAGGTCCACCATTGAAGGGATAAGTTCCTCCTTCAATGGGATAAACACCTCATATCATGGAGTTAGCTACCTTAGTTATGGAATGGATGAACCAAGGTGGAGCAGACTTTCCAGCGCAATATTCCTTCTAGAAGCGTCCAGAAGTGACCCAAGATGAGTTTTTAAGAATGAACACACGCCTTTTTAACTTTTACAGGGGTTCGCACCCATCACTTAACAGACAGAGCGGTCAAGTTCGCAGGAAACATGACCATTGGGTGCGGAACCATAGGCAATGCTAGGAGAAAGTGCGAAACCAGGATTTGAGATATTTTTAAGGTCTTTCTCCCATTTTCAAGGTTTGACATGAAGAGTTGAGGCTTAAGACTTGCAAGGAGGTATGTATGAGTGTTGATGGACTCACACAAACTGTAGAAAGTCATGGTGACAATTTTTTGTGTAACAAAGCTCTTCTAACATTCTATATTCCAACAGAACATAACATCCTTGTTTAACAAATTTTCCATTGGCGCGGTGATCTGGGCATATCTCTTGATGAATTTCATATAGTATCTCGTATGCCCCAGCTTTGCATGCAACTATTTCACACTCCTTGGCACCTCCAAATTGATTATGACCACGATCTTCGCAGGGTCTACCATCAAGCCTTGTTTGCATATCACATGACCTAGCAAGATCCCAAAAGGGAAATAAAATAAATATTTCGCCAGATTGAGTGTGATCTGGTTCCTTTGGCATGTATCTAGCATTAAGCACAGACTTACCACATGGCACTTCACCAATCCAAACATTGTCTAATCATCAAAGTATTCCTCCAATTTTTTTGAATGAAGTCCTTGAATGTCGCAATGACTACGTGCAAAAATCTCGTCGATGCATTCTTCAACCCAAAAGGCATTACAGTGTATTGCAAGCATCCCCACTCAGTCACGAAGGTCATCTTAGTTCTATCCTCCAGTGTGATCTTGATCTGATGGTACCCTAAGAACCCATCAGTAAATGAATATGCTTCTTGGCCACCAACATTATCCACCACCTCATCAGTGAATGAAGTTGGGAAGGGATCATGCACATAGGAATCATTCAAAGTCCTGAGATCTATGCATATTCTTATCTCATCCTTCTGCTTCTTTTCCTGAACTACTATTGGGCTCACCCAATCAGATCCTTCCACTGGTTCAATAATACATGTTTCAAGCATTTTATCCAACTCTAAGCAGACCTTTTATTTATACTTCGGATTGAGGCAATAAGGTCTTTGCTTCATAGGCTTTGTGTCCAGTTTTAAGGTGATCTTCATGACATCCAAGTCCCCTATTATCCCTTTCAAATCTGAAAAATTCATGAGGAACAGATCTTGATATTCGCAGATTAGTTCAACGACCTTATCGACTGTTGCATTGTCTTAGTAGTCCCCAATCTTTGCAAACTTCGGCTTTGCCTCTGTGCCAATGTTCACATGTCTAGTCTTGAGTGGCTCGGTTATGTCTGGGTTCTCCAATTATGGTCCCTCAACTTCATGGTGACCTTCAGTCTCTGGAATATTAATCTTCCTCGGGTGTTTGTCTTCTTCTTCCACTATTACATTGTAGCACTCCAGCGCGTGGCTTAGCTGGTAGTCCAATCAGGTTGAATCAAATCTAGAGGATCCTATGGTATCTTGAAGATCGTTGCCTTAACCTCCTGCAATGCTTTGTCAATACATTGAAACCCATCTGCAAATTCGAATGTCATAAAAAATCCTTGGTGCAAAACATCCCATTCTTTAGTTCCATGGTGGATTTTTGTCTCTAAGTACCAATTCATCGGTATAACATCCAAGGTATGACAAAATAGATGGACCCACTCCAGCTGAGGTTTCACTCCATATGCTTTAATCCATTTGGCCAAATGGTTGCGTAGATGATTTCTCCCATCATACTTTTCAGTTAGTCGCACCTGTGGGTGACCAAAATGCACTCTCATTCATTTTCTGTATACACACCAATCATGAAAACTATCATTGTGTGTGCCCCCCATCTTGCTGGTGTAGCACAGAATGCCTAGTCCAGGGCTTGGAAGCAATGTTTCTTTGGAACTTCTCTCTCAAATGCATCCAAAAAGTGATCAACATCAGTTAAACCATCATAGCATGGCATATTTCTTACCTCTGATGATACACAACACAACAACTTGGTCATCATATTACAGCAAAACGTAGATACTTCGTGCAGTCAATTCTGCCAGTACTCAAGTTCTTCGTCTGAATATGATGTGGAAGAACTCTCACAGTCCCATGCAATACGCCGGTTTGCTATCAGATTCACCCAATCTTTATCTCACGTTGTTATCTTGTAAATCTGGTCCAAATCGTCATCACTTTCATAATCACAAACTGGTTCAGTATAGTGTTGTCCTTCTGCAGGGTCTAGGGGCACTACTATGTAAAGCTATTTCTTCTCAAATATCATCTTCCGCTTCTTTAGATTGATTACCCCACTCATGTCAGTGGCCCAATCAATCCCAAGGGGTGCAGGGTAGGGATTGTTGTAATCCATAATCTCTATCACTTCAAAATTAGCTAGTGCACTCGCGCCTTCAATATCAACTGTTAGCCCCTACAACCTCCCCATTGGGATGATTTTCTGTTGATTCACCACCCTTAACTGAATCAGAGACCACTATAGTGCAGGTCTCCCCATTAACTGCCATGTCTGTTTTGGAAAAACATTCTCATCTGACCCCAAAACTAAAATAACTAATCCATCTCATATTCGCCTATCTGTGCAGTAAGCCTCATCTCACTCCCTATTCACATCTTGTGCCTACCAATATTTCTGACTATGCACGGTTCATCAGAAGCATTTTCCTTCCTAGCACACCTATTGATCAACTCTTATAGTCCATTCACAACCTTGCTATCATGCAGAAGTTTCAAGTAGGTCTCCAAAAATGTGGTAATCATCGATGGGTCCATTTCTATAGCTAGCTTATCTTGACTCTTTGAGGTAGAGGCCTCAACAAAACTTTTCTTTTCTTCCATAAATGTTTATTTTTCGCGTTCTAGATCAAACATGGTCTCCTTTTCTAGCACTTTATGGACCCACTCACCTTATTTAGGTTCCTTCCCCTTATCTTCACCAGTCATTGCCCCACTTTGCAACACAATATTTACCTTAGGATCTTCTTCGTGAGGCTCAGCCCTCATCATTTGCAGGTTCTGAGTCAATTGTTGAGGTTGTGCCCCCTTCTCATGTATCTTAGTCAACAATATAGGGTAATATTTCGTTGCATGGTCAAACTGATTACAATAGCAGCATGACAGATGTGTCAGATTCTGGTAGTGGCGTGCGTAGTGTTGCAGTGCTCCACAATTGTAACACATAACCTACCCTCGACCTCTATTAGGTCCTCCTCCACCTCGGCCTCGTCCGCGCCCCTGATAGCCTCACGCTCCTCCAACGCCTTAGTCTAGAGGCCGCATTTCTGCTTGTACCCTGTATACAGGTGTCCTACCCATCATTAATTTGTAACTTCGACAATTGTGCTCATCATGACCCACTGATTGACAAAAGTTGTAGAAGAGTTGTTGCAGTGTCTGTACGAATTTTTGTAGAAAATGGAAATTATCTATCCCATGTTTCCTAGCTACCTGATAGATAGCACACCATAGCACGAGCCTTGTACTTGGCCTTGCTATAGCTTCTGGTCTCAAAGGCATTGGTCCCCATACTACAACATAATTTTCAAAAATTGGATAGTGATATTTATCATGCCCCTGACTTTTTCACTTTAGACACAAAACTTCTTCACACGCCTCGGGCTGAGCTATTCTATATTTCTTCAAACTCTGCATTTCGAGGAAAAGGTTCTGCAACTGTGCATGAATCTATTGAACCCATAGATTATCATCTTTCATTGGTGTCTCATGCAATCCCATCGCGATTTCCAAAGCTTCTGCCTGGGTCACAATCTTCTGTTGTGATAGCGCAACCCTTAGATGAGGTAGGAGCGAGGCCACAAAACATTCATGGTGTTGCCCATCAGTCAGATTCATGTTAGCCTCACGGATCATACACTTCAATAATCCAAATCCCAGGGTGTCTCACCAGGCTTCATCATGATCTCTTTGAATCCCACTGTTAGCACCTAAATCTGCCATAGGCTGAAGGAAGACAAAATTTAGGGTAACCACAAACCACGCTCAGTCTGGTAGCTAGCCCTACCAGAACAGGAGAGGGCTCTCTCTGTGTCACGCTCATTGAATAAATAAACAATATGGTCTGAGATGACTTACTATGAATATTTATTTTAGCCTAGGTAAATAAATATGGAAACAAGAGGCAATTTTTGATAAATCACTAAATTTCTGGGATGTATGGGACGCACAAATAGCATGAGCAGAGAATTTAACACAAAGGCACAGATTACTTCATGAGGCAAGATAGGCAGAAAGTCTAGCAATTAAATTTGAAATAATGTGAAATGGAAAGATTGTTTAGGAGGGTGAAAAGGGCATAAACACATGAATCCTTTTCAACAGAAGAAGAACACAGAACGTGGAACTTTCCCAAAGCTAGAGCAATAAACATGAATTCTACCTTATCTTACTTAGAAACTTTCACTGGAAATGAATATGAATGAACTGTGAAACATAACGAAATACATATGAAACAGAAAGGAGATACATTTGCTAAACTCACACCACATGAATCTCATGAACCAGAGCCGCTGCCTTTCATTAATTCTCTGTCAAAATATACAATGAGTAACTCAGTTTCTCTCCCACAGTCTCCCTAAAATTACAACCAACCCTTTGCAAATGGTTTTTCATACAATAAATAGACTTTTCCATTAGGAAATGGAATGAACCAAAGTTGGGGAGTTTTTCAAATAACTACAAACTGGAAATGGAAATCCAACCATTAGTGACAGGTGCAACATTACAAAAATAACAAAACTGTAGCGTAGATTGGTGGGTGACTACTCGCCTTCCTTTTGCCACTTGGATAGAAGCCAACCTTTAGTGAAAATACTTTCTAAACTTTGCCTTAGGTGCTGGGAAAAATGTAGTGTAAATTAGTGGGCTCAAGAGAAAATCGCGAATAGAAATTTCGCAAAGCGGAAGTGATTTTGGCCTTTGGGTCTCTATGCGTTGCGCCCAAAACTGTATGCATTGCGCCACTTTGGAGGCGATTTTGATGTACTTGCTAAAGTCCAAATTGTGCCCAAGTATGCTTGCTAGAAATTCCTATCTGTCTACTTTCCAACCCAAGTGGAATTTCTGAATTTGGTGCTCATTTTCCCCTCCAAAACTTCAATCTCCCAAGACTGCTTCCTGTGTGTCAAAATAGGGGTAGAGAGGTCATTTTTTGAGTGTTTTTGACCTCCTGGGGACTCAAACCTTGCCCGAGGTCATTTTTTGAGTGTTTTTGACCTCCTGGGGACTCAAACCTTGCCCAACATTATTGGCCATGCACTAGTAGTCATGATTTTTCATGACGAATCCAAAAATATAAAGCTTTCGTGATTTATAGCTCCCTATCATAAGCGTCGCGCCAGTGGCGCGGCGCATAGAGAGAAAAACCCTGTTTGTGCACAAAAATTTGTTAAATGGAAAAAATTGCCCCAAATTTCTTGAAATTTGGGCTGGAGCTTCTCCATCAAGTGTCATGCTAAGCTAAAGAGGCTTTGGCCAATATTTGAAGATGATCATGCTCCCTTTGCCTCTTTTGCTTCCTTATTGCCTTCTTTAGTTTTGCCTTTAAATTCCTTATTTGTGCCTTTCAAACATGATTGCGTGCCCAATAATGGTTTTTAATGTGCCTGAGCATGTACTTGTCCTTGTTTTCTTTCGCCAATATCTCCTCTAAGTGGATGTTGATCCTCTCGAGCCAATTCTCTCGATCAGCCTCTATCTCCTACTGAATGGGTGTCCTCTCATTTAAGCTTCGTTGGGTAGCCTGCTGGTCTTCACAGATGTTTTACCACCTTTATGAGGCCTCCTGGGTGCATGTACCTCTATTGACAAATCACTTTGTGTCTCTTCTTCATGATCACATGACGGATCAGATGTCATGTCTACTGGTGAAAAAACTGTCTTGGACAAATAGGTGTTGATATGTCACACTGTCTTGTAATGTCTTTGATGATGTGCTTGACCTTTATCACCAAGAGAAAATAATTAAATGAGGGACAGTAAGGGGAGGGAAAGATAGTGAGGGATTAGGGACTATTGGGAGAGATTTGTTTGGGGAAATATAGGAGGGATGTGAGGGGTTTTATGTGTGGGATAGGGTTTAGGGTTTCACCTTTGAAAGTTTTGGGAAAGGGAATTCAGGATAGGGGTTTAGTAACTTTAGGGGATGGGGAACAATGGAGTCAAGGAACAAAGGGAATTAAGGACAAGAGAAATAATGGAAATGAGTAACCTTGGTGGTGAACAAGTTTTGAAACCCTAGGTAGCAATTTACATGTGAGGAATTCAAAATGAAAGGGTTGAATTTTTGTTTCAATCATTAGCATCCATAAACCACTCTACCCTAGCACAAACTTGGATGAAACACCAAAATGGAGGCTTTACCTACTTGAGGAATGAAGAATTTTCAATTTGGAGGAATATTTCAATGAATTTTAGGCCTTTTGGCCCAGTGCGCCACGCCTCCCATGTGCGCCGCACCAGTGTAAATTTACACTAGAAAATTTCTCCCAGTGCGTCGTGCCTTCCCTGTGCGCTATTTCGTTTTGCAGGAGCCTTTTGGAGGCCTTAACGGTGTCCAAATTGGGTGTATGATAGCTCATTGGAAAGATCTTGGAGTCTAATTTCCAACCCAACCAGAATTTTTCAATTTGGAGGTTATTTTCCCTATCAAAAGTCAAATCTCCCAAGACTGGTTAAAATGTGCCAAATGAGGTTGCCTCAAGGCAGAGTGTTGTTGCAGTCAGCTTTTAAAGGTGTTCCTCACCTCCAAATTGAGCTCAGGATAGCTCATTGGAAAGATATTTGTGTCTAGTTATCATTGTACTCATCAGGAAAGTCATTTGGCTAACCAAAATAGGAGAAAAATTGATTTTCCAAAGGTCCCTTTAGAGGTGCATCAATTCTCCCGAGGCAATTGTAGTTTTGACATTTCTCTAAAACCGTGACACTTGTGTAAAAAGTGAAGGAGGTTTTTCTTCCTTGGACTATTGTAGACAAAAACCTCTCTCAATGTTCCAAAATTCATCTTTTCTTGCTTAGAAACATCATTTCAATGAATTATTGAACCTTCCTCTGGCCTGCAAGTATTATTGAAGCACTTTGAGAACAACAGTTTTCAAACCCTAGGCCTAATGACCAAGTTGACTCTTTGCTTATAAAGAGATTAGAACAGGACTGTAAATGACCTTTAAAATTATTTGACAAATAGACCTAAACCAGCAGGATAAGGCATGAGGGTAAATGACTGACAAGACCCTTCCGTCATATTATGGCATGCCCCTAGCGGAATGCAACTGAGTGAATGAAGCGAGACACCTAAAAATGAGATGCAAAAAGAGTTTTGATCTCTGATGGAGGAATGATAAGACCGACTCTAACATTGGCTCCAATAGGGATGGTAGCTCCAGCTCCTTGGAGGTGCCAAGAACTACAGATATTTGGGAGAGCAGACAGTGCCTTCGTCCATTGGGCTATGGAGTCAAAACACAGAAACTGACATTATGTAGACGGATTTTGACTGAAGACTCAAACTGAAAACCATAGCAAAATCAGACATGACTAAACCCTAACTAACAAACTGGAAAGATGCTCATATTTGAGCTCATTCAGCAAACCTACCCTAATTACTCTTTCCACCACCCAGTCAAGTGAGATGGAACAACCAATGCAACCAGGTAAGCATTGTGGCTGATATTTGATTTCTTCCCAAATGCTTTCTGATGAGCAGGAAAAGGGAAGAATCGAAAGGCAACTCCCATGGAAACTTGGAATCAAGTTCATTGCTGACAAACTTGCAAAGCATGAATTGGCTAGATGACTTCAAGAATACTGCAAAAGGATCTTCATAAGCATCGCCATTGATTTCCATTAACAAATTACTGCTCTGGTCCAAGTAATCTTCATAGCTGGATATTAAACTTTTCCTCACATTTGCACTGTCTTTCTTTGATGATTGCAGCAAGCGGTCAAAAGGATCCTGAATTTCGTGAAGAACCAAACTCTGTTGTTGATTCCAAACAGAACCAAAGCCTCCTTTATCAATCTCCTCATATGACTACAAAATTTGGTATGGGCTATGAAATGAACAATCTATTAAGCAAGACAATGAAGGTGACCCTTGAAACAAATGATTATCAATATTCTCTTTTGTCGCATGGTTAGCTGATGAAGAAGAACTTTTACAGCAAACAAAATCTAACACATGAGCAAAAGGATCATCAAAAACTTGAGGAGACTGCTGCGATGTATCTATTGAGACTGTATGAATCCTATTGGTTGTTCATCTTTTTCTTTAGAGATATTACGAAGATTATGCCCTATAAACTGAAATGCTTCGTAACACAAGGGTACAGAATCCTCTTGCATCATTAAATCATGTATTTCAGCTACCTCACCTTCATCTGTAATCTGACCTTGAATTGTGTTTGGTGGCTGCAAATCTGGTTCTGTATCCAAAATGATTTCATCAATCATTTTAGGGGAAGATTTCTTATTAACAACCTGCTCAAAAATTTCGCCATCTGTATCATCCTCAACATTAAAACTAAGGGATTGTTGATTTCCTACAAGCTTTTCATTTGAAGATTTACTTTGCAATTTACGCCGCAAAAACTGAAATGATTCAAAACAAAAAGGTAAGGAATCTTCTTGTATCGTTTGATCATATATGCCAACTTCTATGTCTTCATGTGCAACTTGACTATTAATGGCATTTGGGGGCTGGAACTCTAAATATAAGAAGTCCGGAACAAAGTTTTCATCGCCCTCAAGAGGATCCAAATCAATATTTGTCAATAGCTGATGTCTGATTGCATGGAAATTATCTCTGATGAACTGACATGAATCAAAGCAAAAAGGCAAAGATCCTTCACTTACTTCAAAATCTGCTGCACTTTCCTCATCATTTCCATAGCTGATATGTAGTGGTTGATTACTGTACTCGAGCTACTGTAAGCGAACTTCCTCATCCCACAAACTAGCTACTGATTTGTCTGCAAGATTAGCTTTTGTTTGGAGAACATAATCATCATCATCATACTGATCAAACTGAGGCAAATCTTCGGTATAAAACACGTCGTCAAGCATACATGTCATATCAACAGGTCTTTCTTCTCCAAGATGATCTACAAAACAATCCTTATGACTACTGAGATAAGAAACAAAATGTTTTGGATCAACCACTTGTTCATGAACGTCATTTTCATCTTTTGCAGTCATTTTCCACACCATCGCTTCTACTGCACTCACCAAAATGTCAAGCTTTTCCTCTAAAGGTGAAGTTTTCTCTGGATCCACGTTTTTCATCTCTTCTTCTTTCAACCTTGCCGTTCTGATCAGCAAATGAGCCTCTACATTTACTGCACTATTTTGCATCTCTTCAAGTGTTGCGACATTCTTTTCTCTCAGCTGAAACTCCATTTCTGGATCAAAGGCACCCGGGTAGTGCAAGAGAGCAGATCCAGGAGGGGGTCTTATATCAACAGGCATTGAATAATAAACTTGATTAAATCTGGCTGAAAACTGTTGTATTGTCTCCCTTGGTGGTCTTTTCAGCTGATTATACTCTTCTACGATAAGGAAAAGGTTCTGTCAGATCCTCGACCTGTCAAGAAAAACTTTGATGGACTACTGTGAATCTTTGATGCTCGCATCAGGCAGGGCTCTAAACCAGCTCTTGACTTTGCCTTGCAAAGAAAGAGTAAAAAGCCTTATACTGAAATCTTCTTCATCAATTTCAAAAAGTTTTAGAAAAGTCTCAACATTCTGCACATGTTGCTCAGCATTGACATTATTACATTCACCATCAAATCTTGGCAAGTATAGATCATAGTTTTTTGGGAAAGCATGAAGAACAGAAGGTAAAACAAGAGGTTTATACCTATCTGGGATTATAACAGTTGTAGGAATATATACAAGAGCTATGGGATCAGTTTTGTTTTCTTTAGGCTCATCACTTTGTAGAGAATCATCATAAGATGTAGGACAAGTAAGGAGGCCAGGATCAAAGGGAAACTTAGTATTTACGCTCTTTGAACGGGTCGACTGAAGATTTTGATCACCTCTATCATACAACAAGTTCTGAAAAACTTGCAGGACAACTTCAAGAACAAAAAAGAAGTAATTGACAAGAAAGCAGAGTAGGTCCTGAATACCATTCCACTTTGGATACCCAGACTTTGTGTAAGATCCTTCCATTTTCACAGAGAAAGAGTTAGTCCTCTAGTGGAGTCACCATGAAGCACTGATTGTTGGGTTCTTCATTGAATAAAGTTTCCAGGTGAATGATTTCAGCTGTCTTCTGTCTAATCGTTTTCCACCATCAACCATCAGATCTGAACTTGAGATATGTCCTAGGGAAAGACAATCTATAAGAAACCATTTTGTCCCCAGCAGAGTCGCCACTATGTTAGCACCTAAATTTGCCTTACGCTGAAGGAAGGCAAAATTTAGGGTAACCACAAACCAGGCTCAGTCTGGTAGCTAGCCTTACTAGAACATGAGAGGGCTCTCTCTGTGTCACGCTCAGTGAATAAATAAACAATATGGTCTGAGATGACTTACTATGAATATTGATTTTAGGCTAGGTAAATAAATATGGAAACAAGAGGCAATTTTTGATAAATGACTGAGTTTCTGGGATGTATGAGACCCACGAACAACATGAGCAGAGAATTTAACACAAAGGCACAGATTACTTCGTGAGGCAAGATAGGTGAAAAGTATAGCAATTAAATTTGAAATAATGCGAAATGGAAAGATTGTTTAGGAGGGTGAAAAGGGCATAAACACATGAATCCTTTTCAACAGAAGAAGAACACAGAATGTGAAACTTTCCTAAAGGTAGAGCAATAAACATGAATTCTACCTTATCTTACTTAGGAACTTTCACTGGAAATGAATATGAATGAACTATGAACCATAACGAAATACATATGAAACAGAAAGGAGATATATTTGCTAAACTCACACCACATGAATCTCATGAACCAGAGCCGCTGCCTTTCATTAATTCTCTATCAAAATATACAATGAGTAACTGAGTTTCTCTCCCACAATCTCCCAGAAATTACAACCAAACCTTTGCAAATGGTTTTTCATACAATAAATAGACTTTTCCATTAGGAAATGGAATGACCCAAAGTTGGGGAGTTTTTCAAATAATTACAAATTGGAAATGGAAAGCCAACCATTAGTGACAGGTGCAGCGTTACAAAAATGACAAAACTGTAGTGTAGATTGGTGGGTGACTGCTCACCTTCCTTTTTCCACTTGGATAGAAGCCAACCTTTAGTGAAAATAATTTTTAAACTTTGCCTTAGGTGCCCAGAAAAATGTAGTGTAAATGAATGGGCCCACTTGGAGAAAATCGCGAATCAAAATTTTGCGAAGCGGAAGTGATTTTGGCCTTTGGGTCTCTGTGCACCGCACCCAAAAATGTATGCATCATGCAACTTTGGAGACAATTTTGAGTTACTTTATGAAGTCCAAATTGTTCCCAAGTGTTCTTGTTAGAAAGCCATATCTATCTACTTTCCAACCAAAGTGGAATTTATGAATTTGGTGCTCATTTGCTTATCTAAAACTTCAATCTCCCAAGACTGCTTCCTGTGTGTCAAAATAGGGGCAGAGAGGTCATTGTTTGAGTGTTTTTGACCTCCTGGGGACTCAAACCTTTCCCAAAATTCTTGGCCATGCACCAGGAGTCATGATTTTTTATGCCGAATCCAAAAATATAAACCTCTCATGATTTGGAGCTCCCTATCATAAGCGTCGCGCCAGTGGTGCGATGCAGAGGGAGAAAAACATTGTTTGTGCACAAAAATTTGTCAAATGACCAAAATTGCCCCAATTTTTTTGAAATTTGGGTTGGAGCTTCTCCATCAAGTGTCATGATGAGCTAAAGAGGCTTTGGCCAATATCTGAAGATGATCATGCTCCCTTTGCCTCTTTTGCTTCCTTATTGCCTTCTTTAGTTTTGCCTTTAAATTCCTTATTCGTGCCTTGCAAACATGATTGCGTGTCCAATAATGGTTTTTCATATGCCTGAGCATGTAATTGTTCTTTTTTGCTTTCGCCAATAGCTCCTGTAAGTGGATGTTGATCCTCTCGAGCCAATTCTCTCGATCAGCCTCTATCTCCTGCTGAATGGGTGTCCTCTCATTTAGGCTTCGTTGGGCAGCCTGCTGGTCTTCACGAATGTTTTGCCACCTTTATGAGGCCTCTTGGGTGCATGTACCTCTGTTGGTGAATCACTATGTGTCTCTTCTTCATGATCATATGACAGATCAGATGTCATGTCTGCTGGTGGACAAACTGTCTTGGACAAATAGGTGTTGATATGTCACACTGTCTTGTAACACCTTTGATGATGTGCTTGACCTTTGTCACAAAGAGAAAATAATGACATGAGGGACAGTAAGGGGAGGGAAAGATAGTGAGGGATTAGGGAATATTGGGAGAGCTTTGTTTGGGGAAATATAGGAGGGTTGTGAGGGGTTTTATGTGTGGGATAGGGTTTAGGGTTTCACCTTTGAAAGTTTTGGGAAATGGAATTTAGGATAGGGGTTTAGTAACTTTAGGGGATGGGGAACAATGGAGTCAAGGAACAAAGGGAATTAAGGACAAGAGAAATAATGGAAATGAGAAACCTTGGTGGCGAACAAGTTTTGAAACCCTAGGCAGCAGTTTACATGTGAGGAATTCAAAATGAAAGGGTTGAATTTTTGTTTCAATCATTAGCATCCATAAACCACTGTACCCTAGCACAAACTTGGATAAAACACCAAAATGGAGGCTTTACCTACTTGTGGAATGAAAAATTTTCAATTTGGAGGAACATTTCAATGAATTTAATGCCTTTTAGCCCAGTGCGCCACACCTCCCATGTGCGTCGCGCCAGTGTAAATTTACACTGGAAAATTTCTCCCAATGCGCCGCGCCTTTTTTCAGGAGCCTTTTGGAGGCCTTCCTGGTGTCCAAATTGAGTGCAGGATAGCTCGTTGGAAATTTATTTGAGTCTAATTTCCAACCCAACCATAATTGTTCAATTTTGAGTTCATTTTCCCTATCAAAAAGCAAATCTCCCAAGACTGGTCAAAAAATGTGCTAAATGAGGCTGCCTCAAGGCAGAGTGCTATTGCAGTCAACTTTTAAAGGTGTTCCTCACCTCCAAATTGAGCTCATGATAGCTCATTGGAAATATATTTGTGTTTAGTTATCATTTTACTCATCAAGAAAGTCATTTGGCTAACCAAACTAGGATAAAACTTGATTTTCCCAAGGTCACGTTAGAGGTGCATCAATTCTCCCGAGGCAATTGTATTTTTGGCATTTCTCTAAAACCGTGACACCGGTGTAAAAAGTGAAGGAGGTTTTTCTTCCTTGGCCTATTGCGGACAAAAAACTCTCTCATTTTTCCAAAATGCATCTTTTCTTGCTCAGAAACATCATTTCAATGAATTATTGAACCTTCCTCTGGCCTGCAAGTATTATTGAAGCACTTTGAGAACAACAATTTGCAAACCCTAGAACTAATGACCAAGTTGACTCTTTTCTTATCAAGAGATTAGAACAGGACTGTAAATGACCTTTAAAATGATTTGACAAACATACCTAAACCAGCAGGATAAGGCATGAGGGTAAATGACTGACAAGACCCTTTCATGAGATTATGGCATGCCCCTAGCGGAATGCAGCTGAGTGAATGGAGCGAGACACCTAAAAATGAGATGCAGAAAGAGTTTTGACCTCTGACGGAGGACTGACAAGACCGACTCTAACACCCACAATTGATTGTGATTCCGACTTAGGTCTAATGAATTCCTTATTCAGCATAGTTTGGATATCTGCCAACACAGGCATCGTGTTATCCTTGCAATACTTAATGTACCACGTTAGTGCACGATATTGCAAAGCATTAACCAATGTTGCTTTCTTCATTTGATCATCTGTGATACCCTGAGCTTCTCATACAACCTTCATGATGAACCAAAATTGGTTCGAGTCCTCACTCCCCAAGCCCTTGAACATGAGAAAATTTACTGAATTTGCTATACTGAATGGTTGTGGAGGTGGTGGTAGTGTCAGAGAGGGTGTAAGCGGTGGAGGTGAAGATGGAGGTGGTGTGGGTGGATGAGGTATTGATGGAAACCCATGTATTATAACTGAACAATGCTCTATGGAGAAGCCTGCATTGCTCCCTCGTCGTCACTCAGAGGAGGTTCAATCAGCGGGCTATATTTAGGGCCTTTTTTTCCCCCGTTCCTGAATGTCCTTCCACTTCACATATCCCCCTAAAGGATGAGGTCGAAAATCTTTTGATGTCAGGTGAAATGCTTTATCATGAGGATCCGAGGTTTTTTGAACTGGAAGGTGACCTGTAATAAGATACAATACAATACATTATCTTCATAACATTTTCATGATCTAGCTGAGGCGGGTATCCCCATGCTCAGCTTTATAAATTCATTCTAATGTACATAGGACAGATGGCCGTCTGTGTGGTAGACTGATGATTCTGATAGAGCCATCATCCTTTGATTTGGATGATCATCTGTGCAGCAATGACGTACATTTGATGTCTTTATTTTCCTGAATATATCGCAACCTGGATGGATGAAACTAAATCTGAGGTCTTCAAAATTGTCCAATCTTTGCCTAAAGTACAAGTCGATCCATGTGAAAAAATGTTTTGGAGTCGAACATGGAAAGACATCGCCTGATTACCATCCAATGATGTACACTGTTAACAGGCGCGAGAGGAATCACCGATAATGATGATGACCCTCAAGGTACTATAGTACAATTCACGTGGTGTGAAAATGGGACTTGGCATCTAACACCATGCAAAATCTCTCGGTCGAAGGCCATTGATGTAAACCTGTTGCTAGAAGCGAGAAACTTGCCATTGAGGCATGCAAGCTTCAAGGTACTGAAAGGGTTGTCCCTAGGTCGACTTCTTGGATAAGGAGCTGATGTCGACAAGAAGTGACCCATTGTAAGAGGGCCTTAATGAATCCCACATCTACGACACAGAATGGAGAAAATGACTTTGCAGAGGTGAAAACGATCTGATGATACAAGGTTCAGGGTGGCAGTCATGAACGAATGGAGCGTGAATGTATTGCAGTGAATGAGACACAAGATGGGTTGGTGAATTCTCTTAGTGACTTCTCTTGGACATATTGATGACACTGAAATGGATTGGTAGCGTTAACCCCAAATATGGATGGTATGATGGACCAATGGTAGTATGACCGGTGAACAGAATAACCCAACCCGACTCAATCATGGTGATGGAGTGAAAGTGTCATGTTCGAGAGCGACTTTGCTACCAATAAAGTTTCTTCAAGTTTTCTTCCCAATTTTTCCCCAGTCATTACTGACCAGTACCTCTTTATTTTTATCAAGTTTGAGGAGGATAACATATACTTGTTCTATAATTTTCCCTTCGGGCAAACCCGTCACTATGTTTTAATAAGCCTAGCGACAGTGAAACTCGTTCTCGTCTCTATGGACAAGTTTGTCGCTATTGGTTTTAACATGTTTAACGACAAACACAACTCGTTCCTTTTTCAATTTTAGAGAGTTTGAAAAGGGACGGAAAGGAAACTCCAATAATCCTTTTTCATCATATAATCCCTTAAGTCCGAAAAAGTATAAAATAATATGAAAGGGATGATTTTCGATAGTTTTAACGAGCCGAACAAAACAAGCGCTCGATCTTTTTGTGTAATAATCCCTCAGGTCCAAAAATATTAAAATCTAGACGAGGGATAACACTTCCAATAGATTTAATGAGCTGGAGAGGCCAATTTCTCGACAATCTTTTCATATTTTATGAGTCAGATGAAAAGAGCTTAAAGGAGACTCGTTTTTTAGGAATGAGTGATATTTTCGGGTAGTTGCTAATTCCAGGTAAGGTTTGGAATTTTCCAATCATGACAGTGTCACAAGGATGGCCAATAGAATCACTCGTCACAATTGTTCCTTAAAAGGGTAAACAATCAAATGGAGGCATATGATCAGCTAAAACAGAGTAGAGGTGATGGTAAGAACACGACCAAGGCTCAAAAGTTGATAATATTGCATTCGCAATGGTTATTTACCAGAGGCTGGTTCATTTTTTAATGAGCTTAAACTCTGGGGGAAAATTTGCTCATTGATTAGGTTTAATTTTTAACGAGCTTGAACTTCGCATAAAAACTGCTCGTGATAACGGTCATTGATATTCGACCCACTGTTAACACTATGTTCTTTTGACGGTCGTACTACTTGTTCAATTGCTCCATCAAATTAATTAGAAATGAGAATACATGCTTGAAAAATGAGTTAAAACACCAATACCCTACTCGAATTACGTGAAAAGTAACTTAAAAGTAGTTTTTACCCCTCACTTCACCATTTCATTTGAGCTTGAGATTGTTGGAGCTTTGGAAGTGTTTTCCCCCTTGATTTTCACTAGCTGATTCTAGGAGATTTTGTGGATTATTCTTGGCACCGTCTGGACTAGGTAGGAGCTAAACCTGTGCTCTTCAGTTGCATTCTTTCCTTTTTGAATTCTGAGCATGTTTCCCTGCTTTCCTGAGCCTCTGGGGTTTGAACAATTCGTTTTGCCCCCATCACACCCTGTGTATATCGAAAGGTTTGATGCATACTGGGCTGGCCATTGGCTAGTTAGTATGCATTGCACCCAGTACACAGTTGGGGTGCGATGGGCACAAGGAGGGAAACTTGTGCACTATTTTTCATGGAAATTTTGCCTATTTTTTTCCAAATCAGGATCCTGACTCTTCTCTTGTTTGTTTTCAGAGATTCATCAGAGAAAAATGGTTGTTGCATGGTGAGAATTTGAGCATGATGAAGAGGACATGGTTGCTTTACATGATCGGGGTACGGTAACTGCATTGCAGAACTGTGGTTTGCTCAAGTTCTTCCGCATATCTAGCATGAGGAAACAAATCAACTTGTTGCAATACTTCCTCAATGCATCGGATCCTACCAACCAAGTGTTCTAGATCAGAGGAAAATCCATCCCCTTGACTATTATGGACATCTACTTTTTGACTGGTTTATTGAGGCGTGGTGCCCCTCTCTCTCTATCGGGTTCCACTCATGGGGGTGAATCTGTGAGGGATTATATTCACCGATACTGTAGAGAAGGATCCCAGCCGAGCAGGGATGATAAGATCAACATCCGAGATTTCATTGACCGGTCCTTTAGGACCATCTTGTTCACCTTTTCTAGACTGGCTGGTAGTGCGGCTCTTGACTTGGCCAACAAGTCCTATATGTAGTATGCCTTAGAATGCCTTGAATCGAAGGTGTTCAACTGGTGTGATGCAGTACTTCCGGTGATAAAAGAATAGCTTACCAAGGTGAAAAACGGATGATCTAAGAACTTTGGCTATGGTTCCATTTTGACCGCTTTTGCCTTACAGTACATTTCACTTGGTTTGGCACCATCAACTGAGCCATGGATGTAGATATGCCTTCTTTGAGTGGTTCGACTATTAGGAGATGGTTTATGCCGAGTGTCTGTATGCTGGTATGGATTTCCAGGGTGACCCATATTTGGTGCTGCCGGATGGTGAGCAGTGGAGTGCTATAGGTAAAATTTCTGACCATATCTCTGTTTAATGCTTTTATAGTGTTCCTGTGCTTTATTTTATCAAGACTAATCAAAACTCATGTGCTCATGAAAATATCGGACCAATGCAACCAACAGTGCGCTTGAGAGCACCAGCTGCCATTCCAGTAGGAGAGGTTATAGGGAGGGCTATCCTTCGCGACCTGGATGTGGCCGAGACTCTTGCAGCATTGCAGGATCAAATCTAAGGCCTTACTATGGGTATTTCAGATGTGAGGACTGACGAGCTGCCTCTGAGATTACAGCGACATACTACTGGCGTGCCACGTCGATGGACTAGGCTTTTACGCATGATTGCACAGGCGGTGACTTGTTATCACCAGAACCATTAGACTAGGGTGCCCCCTAGAATTTTGAGTTTTTGGGTCATTTGACCGATTTTGTCTTGGACACAGAACGCTATGTGTAAACCATAAACAATTATATATATATTTTTTATTTTCAAAGCTTCATTTTGGTTAAGTTATATGATCCTGATGAAAACATTGACAAAATTCTTTTCTTTTATAAATGTCGCAAATGTCTATCTAACACATAATTTGCCAATGAATCTGTTAATATGTTTAAGTTTCTGGAAATATGTTGATATTGAATAAAATCGAATTGTCTTTCCAAAATTTTGACCTTTAGGAACATGCGATAGATAGTTGGATTCCGCACGGAATAGATGTCGGTGAGCTATAAAATTATGAGTTGTGAGTCTAGCCTGACAACAAGTCAGCATATGCCATGTGCGATTGGATCAGAGAAGAGTTCTATCAACGCGTTGTATTCAGCGATGTTGTTCGTTGATCGGCCAATACATACCCCTCTAAAACTCACTAACTTGCTGCTTGGATCAAAGATGGCCCAGGCTGTGCAAGATAGGTTTCGCGAACTATGACTTGCTCCGTCAGCATATCCAACAAATGATTCCAATAGGTTTGACATCTACAATAAATGAAAAAGTGGATTACCTAACCAAAACAATTACTCTTAGCGAAAACAAAAATGTAACAAAAGCATAGGGGTTACTATACTAAGTTAAGCATAGTAATTCTTAAGGTACAACCTGTTGCAGGGTTGTGCCAGTGGAATCCCATCATAATCCACTAACTCGTAGGCTCCTTTTGCTAATACACGCTTGACAATATAGGGGCCCATCCATAAAGACTTGAACTTACCTGCTCCCAACTTATCTGACTCCTCGTCGTAAAGTAAGACCAGGTCACCTTCTGAGAAGACACAGGGTTTGATATTCTTATCAAACTCGCCTTGACTCGTTTCTTATGGGTTTCATTAGCCAAAGCAGCATCATGACGTGTTTCATCTAGTTGGATTAATTCCAAGAAATGAGCCTCCTCTTCTGAAGTTCCGGGGAGAAGGTCGACTATGAGCTTGAGGGATGAGATTTCACACTGAACTAGTAAGATTGCTTGCAGGCCATACACCAGCTGAAAGGGTGTAAACCCAGTCACATTTCTCACTGATGTCCGGTATGCCCACAGGGCTGAGTATAGGATTAGGTGCCAACTCCATTTATGGAATCCAATCATCCTTTGCAGCATGCGCTTCAGGACTTTGTTGATTGCCTCAAATTGCCTGTTAGCTTGCGGATAATAAGGAGTAGAGATGTCGTGGGACAATCCTAATTTGGCAGCCAACTCAACCATCATGTGATTGCGAAAATACGATCCATGATCTGTGACTATATCTTGTGGAACACTGAATCTGGAGACTACATGATTGAAAAAGAAAAGAGCAGTCATTTTTCCACTATTGTTTAATGTAGGCATTGCCTCGGCCCATTTCGTAAAATAGTCAACTGCAACTATGATATACCCATGCCCCCCAGCCGAGGTGGGGTTATACGTCATGAAATCTATGCCCCATTTGGCGAATGGTCCAACAAAGACTACTGGCTGCAGAGGTGTGGGTGGTATTCTGGTTTTGCGATCAAAGATTTGACAAGCATGGCAATTTCTGACTGCAGTTATGCAATCCTTAAACATTGTTGGCCAAAAGTATCCTGCTCGAAAAATCTTTTGTGTTGTAGTGTAACTAGATTGATGCCTCCCACGCGCACCTGAATGACAACCATTCAAGACTTTTTTGGCCTCCTCATGGGTGAGGCACCTCCACAGAACTGTATCGATACCACAATGGTAAAGTGTATCACCAACGATCATGTAGTCTTTTGCTTGGTATCGAGCACGTCGCTGCTCTGAACGGGAGGTATTAGACCTATATGTTTAGGTCTAGAGATAGATGATTATATCTCTATACCACAGATCGCTTGAAGATATCATAAACAAAGATTCATCCACGATTGTTGCATTGGATGTTGAATCATTGGATGATGATGGGAGATCGCATAGTAACTCCGCAAAAACCAGAGCTTTCTTTGATTTGGATTTTACGAATTCTAGATCAAACTCTTGCAAAATTGCTATCCATTTGGAATATTTGCCCCCCAGTAACTGTTGCAATAAGATATAAGTCATGTGGTTGCAATTTGACAAAATGGGAGTTTTTCGAAAGAGGATATAGTGTCAAAATCCTTGTATTGCTTGAACAACTGCGAGAGCCAAATTTTCAACATAGGAGTACTTGGTTTCTGTATCATTTAAGTTTTGACTTAAATAATAGATAGGGTGTTCAATTCCATTGTCTTCTTGAACTAAAACCATTGCTATGGTCGTATCTGCTGCAGCCAGATACAGGTTAAAATCTTTTTGATAATCAAGAGAATATATTAATGATGCCTTTATTAGGGATTCCTTTAGAGCATCAAAGGAAGCTTGTGTGACCTGATCCCAGACAAAGGGTACCTCTTTTTTCAACAAACACGTATAACCTTTAGCAATTTCGGCATAATTTGGAATGAACCTCCTCAAAAAGTTTGCTTTCCCTTGGAGTTTTTGAATATGAAGCAAATTTCAAGGTGGAGGAAAATAAATGATTGCCTGAACCTTACAGGGGTTGAGACGAATCCCATCTTTCAAAACTAAAAAGCCAAGTAAACAACTAGAACTGACACAAAACACACATTTGTGTGGATTGAGTCGTATCTTGTAGTGTCGGCAATGTAGAAATATCGCTCTCAAATGCTGCAGATGATCAATCCGCTTTCGCAAATGAGCCAGAAGATTGTCAAGATATGGTTGAACGATGTTCTTGATGTCATGGAAGGCATAATTCATTGCCCTCTGAAAGGTTTCCCCTGTTGGAAATAATACTGAGAAGGGGGGGTGAATCAGTATTATCAAATCTTTTCATAAACACTTGCAGATCTGACTAATGAAACTTGTATATACCTTCCAGATTTTAATGTAATTTATTCCTTAGATGTTAACCATTAATTTGTAAGTCAGAACCATATAATAATAAATAGTAACAAGAAACATAGACAGTCACACCAAAGAACACCAGATATAAGGTGGAAACCCAACGTGGGTGAAAACCACCTGATGCAATATGTCTCTATCTTCTTTCAATTAGAAACTTCTTTTTACAATGATTTTTTACTGGTGTAGTCCTTTGCCAGTACGCAGGCTGCAACCTACAGAGAGCTACAACCCTCTCTCGTTTTCCAACTTCTCCTAGAAGGGAGCTACAACCCCCTTAGCTCTTGTACTAGCTAAGATACTAGTATGTAGGTGCTGAACTACAGAAGGTTACTACCTTCTCTTTCTTCCAGGGACCACGTTTCATAAATTTTCAAACTGGATCCAAAACATCAAGTACATGTGCATCACCCAATCTCCTTTAAACACATAACTTCTCAGAATGCAGTAACTAGAAAATGACACCAGTAACCAGACAACAATTTAAACCCATATCTCTGCAGAACCAGGTAAAAGCCAGCTAAAATATATTTCAAGAAAGGTCCGCAACTTCACCGAAGGAAACCTGCGGGTATCCGCACTTCTACTGTGACGAGTGTCACACGGAATGAGATGATTTTGCGGACAAGCTCGACCTTCCTAGTATCTAAAGATATCTAGTGACAAGCAAGCCAATCAAAAACTATCTTTCTCTAAATATGCAATTAAAAACAAAGGCAAACAAGTTTTTTAGGCCTACCTTGGGTCCAATGCAAGTTTGTGGAAGCCTCACTCCTTTGATCCAAATGAGCTCCCTTGTAGCAAGTCTGCAACACCAAATAAAGCAAAAAAATTAAATACACCTTTGAAAAGCCCAATGTTATAAAGGCATATTCCATCAAATGATCAAGGAATTTATTGAAAGAATCACATAAGACCCATTTGTTTGAGAAAAATGAATCTGATTCTTATTAATTCAAATCAAGAACTTTACAACCTGTGCCTTTGATTGTTTGTCCAAGTTCTCCCAGGGTCCAGCAAGAAGTTCTCACTTTGACCAAGTTTCCACTCACTTCCCAATGAAGTTCAAAGGATGTGATCTCTCCTCTCAAGCTTAAACTTAGGACGTCTCAATTCCATCAGCATTTTACCCTTAAAAATGTTCAGCTTCTAAAATCCCCAGCAACCAGCCCCAATGCCTTAATTCTATTAGTGCAATGGAGGGAAGTTACTAGTTTCCTCCTAAAGGGATAAAGCCTCCTTCAAAGGGATAGCTCCTCTTATCAAGGGATTAGTTCCTTCTCTTTTGGGATGCATGAACCATCTTGGAGCGAACAATCCACATCAAAATTCCTTCTATAATCATCTAGAATTAAGCCAAAGTGAGTTTTTTAGAATAAACTTGCGCCTTTTTGACTTTCACAGGGGTCCGCACCCACCCATTTACAGACAGAGCAGGAAGATCTGCAGGTAACATGAACAAAGGATGCGGGACCATAGGTAACAGTGAGAGAAAGTGCAGAACTAGAGCTTTATTGATTTTTAATGTCTTTCTCTCATTTTCAAAGCTTGACAAGAAGAGCTGAGGTCTGAGACTTGCTTAGGAGGACAGTATAAGTGATGAAGACCCATACTGACTGCAAATAGTCATGGTGACGATATTTTTGTGTAACAGATTGCCCCCTAAAGTGCGAAGTCTGTAGTAGATGAGAATTTCATTTATCATTTAGGAAGAGTGAAGTAATTTATCATTTCTAAGATCATCTTGTGGAGAGCCCGGTTGGAACCTGTAAAAACATTCAATGCAAAATATATATATGAGATCATATCATCGTTGAGGTAGGCATTCCCATACTCAGATCAAAACTGACTAGAAAACTAACTACTGCTCTGATATAGGAATGATCTTGTAATACATCACAAGTATAAACATATGTAGACACAAAATGGACACAACCATCTGTTTATAAATAGTCCACAGTATAATGAATACAAAATTCCTCACAGCTTGGATGGTGGAAACTAGATCCAAGGTCTTCATTTCTACTTCCCGAAATAGTACGATTCTATCCATGCGAATGAATGTGTCGAAGTCGAACATGGTAGAAACCACTTGATTACCAGTCAATAATGTAAACTGTTAACAAGTGTGAGAGAAACCACCAGTAATGTCAATGGCTCTCAAAGTACTTAGTACAATCCATGAGACGTGAATAGATGTGTTGATGTTGAACATGTCATGGAATCCTTTGATTGAAGGTCAATGATGCAACCTATCTTCGAAGGCGATGATCCGGATTTAAACAGGAACGCAATAGATTACAGAGATAACCATAAATACAGAGATGCGATAACCATAAATAAAGAGATGCAGCGGAAAGAACACTTTATTTCATTAATGGAAAATACCGAAATATGTTTACAACCAGAATTGGGAATAAATCAGCTAGGACGATGGTAGCTTATCTCTGAGAAGAGATGTGCGGCTACCTGTCTCTGAACTGTTCCGAACTTGTGTTACAATGAGGCTCGAAGGCCTATTTATTATGGAGAAATAATGGAAAACCCTTCACATTCCAAAACCAACCCTTAGAAGATGAAACGCCAAATTGTGGGCCCCGTTTTGGGCAAATTGGTACATCAATTTCCCGGGGTCGTAACTT
>APFE031444043.1:441133-457104 GCA_000404065.3 Pinus taeda
TCCTTACTAGGTGTTTGCATTTTCTTTCCTCGGGGCATCAGTTACCGATAATAATGCTCTACTATTCCCTTTGAATTCCTTCAAAATAAATTTCAAATCAATCTTAAGCAAAAATTTAAAAGAATCTACACACCTTTTTTTTACTTTGTAGGAGCTCGATATTGCCTTTGATGTATCTTTGTACATTCAAATCATCCAGTTCTGAAATTTCAACCTATGGTAGCCCTATGTGGTCTCTTTCCAATGCCACTAGTCTGATCCAAATTGGATTCTCCAAGGAAGAGTTATGCGAAATCTCCCACAGTGACCTAATTATAGACTAGTTCAGTAGAGAGAACTTGTACGACGTACCACGAGTCACTGTTTCGACCTCTAGCTCTGAAAAATATATAGAAGAAACTAAAGTCTGTCCCCGTTCTACACCTTCTTACAAAATTTCAATCCAATGCTCAGAGAAAAAGTTATGACGATTTTCCCCAGGTCACCTGTTTAGAATGTAATTCAGGATTCTGCAAAAATACCAAATTCCTCAGATCATATCTCCGCAAATATAGCACAAAAAGATCTAAAATTCAGACCCGAGATTTAGCACGATGTCTTCTCAAATGGGTTTTTTGTTCAACTTCTGAAACATCGCAGAAAAACGTTATAGCGAAAATGCCACGATGACCTGTTTGAAGCAGCGAAACCCTAGAATCCAAAGCTCTGATACCAAATGTTATGAAACCAGCTCAAGAAAAGATAGAAAAGATAGATCAACGCCTTAGAATTCAGCCTCTTCGAGGGGCAAACCTCCTTTACATACATATAAATGAAAAATTCTTGGATGATTCAAACGAAAAGACCTCTCTCTAATATAGGAGTCTAAGGGGTCATAACATAATCAGAGCCTACATAACAATTAATAATGTAAGGGCACAATAATAACAATAGTGGGCTCTATGGGGCACAATAGTAACAATATGGGCACTGACATGGGTACATCAATATAATAAGTGGGTTGTACTAATAATAATAAGGGGTTACACTAGTAGTATAGGGGCCTAACAATCAGTCAAATAGTGAATCCATTAGTTGTGAGGTAAATGATTTGATGAAAAATCTAAGGGAGAATGATAAAATCATGAATAGTAACAAAGAATTGGAATCAAAAGGAAATGATATGATTGAAGAAATAAAAAGGTTAAAAATGGAATTAGAAGCAAGCAATAAAAGAACATAAAGCAGAAGAAAACAACTCCAAGAAAAGGAAAAGTAGTGTGAAACAGTAGAATCCAAAAATATGACCCTAAAGGAAGATTATAAGAAGATAAACAAATGGGTAAAATCTTATGAGTCTCTATAGAATATTATTAATGAACAACGCTCTCCTTTGATCAAGGATGGTATTGGGTATGATCATACACAAGGTGATGGAAAAAATCAGTATAGTGTTGTTGAAAGAAAGGTTGAATCAAATCACTCATCTGTAAGAAAATATCATAGATCAAGGTCAAGATCAGTCCCTAGGCACAAAGGATGGTTTTATGGATATTGTTTCTCTTGTAACTCATTGAGGCATAAGGCCATTGATTGCAGGTCAAGTATATAGAACAAAACTAGGAGATGGGATAAGTTTTACACATGATTAGAAATTGCAAGCAAATCTAGAGGAAGAAGGAACCTCAATCAGAAGCGTAGGGAAGATTGTCCCTGTTGTAGTCTATTGATTCTTGAAGCTTACTTCTCACAGTGACTGTTGAAGTAATATGAGGTACATGAACTCATCAAAGAAGAAGATTATTAGCAGGTCCTCAGGATCAATGATGTATAATTTTAGGGGGAACAATAAATGTTTTTTCTTGATGACGATTCCCATGATTGTTTTCATATTCATGTTGCTTATATTACTGATAATGCATTAAATATAGTAACAATGAATAGGTACATATAGTACAGGCTCAGGGGGAGATGAAGGTGTGAAGTTTCAGTATTTTACTTTCTATATGTGGATCTTATGAATACAAATTGCGTATATATGAGAGTTGTGATTTGAACAGTCATGTATGTTTTTCTATGATGAAGAAACAATGGGACAAACTTAGGAAAAGGCTCTGATATGCTTTAGATAATTATTATTTGGCTTTCTAGTTCTAATGATTGATGGTTACAATATGTTGATGTTTTTTATAAGTGGATTTAGATTTTATAAGTTGTTGATACCTTGATGGATAATCGATTGATGGAGATACTTTGATGTCCTTACTGATATATGAGATGATATGACTAGATCTAACAGTGAACAGTTGGCACAGGTTTAGGGGGAGCATTGGCTATGCTTCTAATAATGCATTTTTGGAATTATGCTTTCTTTAGAATTCCTCGGTACATAATGATGCTTATCAATGGAGATGTTGCTTATGTTAATGAAGCTATTGAATGATGATGCATGAGTTGCTAATTATGGTTGATGCTTATCAGATGTGGGATGATAGAAAACTCTCTAGTGATGATACATATATGATATGTTGGGATCATGTAATCCTTGCTATGATTATTCAATGATGATGATGTTGTCATAGATGATGCCTATGAACTACATGTACATGATGTCATGAAAATGGTTTCGTGAAGATGTGGTTGTTGATATTTTACTTGGAGACATGGTATATGCTTGGTTGATGCATGAAAATATATGTTTCTTTGATGAACATTGATTGAGGTTATTCCTACAAAGGGAAAGTGCAAGTTGACCTATATAAGGTCAAGAGGATGAGTTAATAGCTGATCTCTACATGTTGATGTGACATACTTAGTCACAGGTTGATGATACTAAAACTACATTGTCTTATATTACATACTGATGATGATTTGTTGTTGCTTCTATTTATGGTGCAAATGCTACATAATATATGATGGTTTTTGAAGACTATCTTGGTATTGTTACCTCACTATAGAGGTCTTTGGTCTTGGTTATAAATGTCAGATCTATCATTTGATGTAAAGGTCATGTAAAGACCTATGGTGTAATCATTGTAAAATTTAGTCATGTATGGACTATTGGGTCAAGTCATGTAATCCCATATTTTTGGGCATGTGATGTAATAATCAAGTCAAATATGTAACCCCATTGTGGTTGGGTGATTAATGTATGGAACGGTCATGTCTAGTTGAGTCATAAATTCATGTACTTCTTTGTATATCTTCATAAAATTCATCGTGTGCTCACGAGAAGCATGGTCAGTATTCAATATACATACTCAACAAATCAGATCTACAACACTCATGTCAACAAAGGGAGAGATGCCTTCATTCAACATTTGTCACCCCTTTTCCCTTGATGTCAAAGGGCGAGAGAAGCTTGGCATTTGGAGAATGCTTGGTATATCTACAAATGCGTTTAGGGGCATCTACAGGTGGTGGTCACCAAACACCAAAGTGGTTGCCATGAAGTCCAAAGGGGGAGATTGTTGGCATTATGACTAATGTGTTTTCCTTGATGGTAACCTACTTGATGAGTTGTCTTTTGATAGAAATCTACTTGATAAACATGTAAACATAATGGTTGCAGGATGAGTATTCAGGCCATCACATATGTGACAGAAAGATTGGAAAAAGGAATATTCGTCAGAGATAGAGGAATGATAAAGATGAAGTTTGAAGAAGTATATGTAGATTCTATGAAGCAAAAATGCGTACATACGCAGGTATGTTGAAGTAAAGTCACGTATACTTAGGTTATTTGAAGTAAAGCCACATACACACACGGGTATGAAGAAGAAAAGGAACATACAGATTCTATAACATGGTATTTTAAATACCAAGGGTCTTTACCATGGTATTGACCCATAGTATTGAGCCCAACAACAAATATTTTATCTCGTCAAAGAATACCATCGATATTAGTTGGTTTGACCTTGGTGTTGGATAAGTACTAAGCTATATAAGGAAATGAAGATCAAAGTGTTTGGGTGTACAAGTGATAAATATTTAATGAATAGTTAAATATGAAGCAAGTGTGCATGTAATGGGCTAGTAATTAATTATTTGATCTGAAACTAAGTATGCACTCAGGAATTTAATGATGGATCAGATCCAATAAATTTGAAATGACTACATTGATAATGGATTGATTTGATATGTAACATTTATGTGTGACACATTTTTTATTATGTATGTCGAGAGATGGGTTTTGTTTTGAAGATCTTATGTGCAATAAAGTTATAAGTCAATAATTGCAGATTTGGATGCGAGTTTGATAACCTGAAAGGCATGTACATACATAGGTTTAATGCTGGTAAGTCGCGTATCGATCCAAATCTATACCCAGGTTTGATTTTTGAAAAACGTGTATACATGCGGAAGTGTTTTGAGGAAAGAGTGCATATAAGCTATGGTTTTGCTGAATAAGATATCTGATCAATCTAATCAGTCCTGCTGTGTTTTTGTTGTTTGTCAATGAAGTATTACTTGATGATCTTGGCTTAACAGTGACGATTAAAGTTGAATTGATTGATTGAAGAATGATAATGCTGTTAGTTGTATGTGAATGAAGATCTGTGATGATTATGTGATTATTTCAGAATGATTCAATCATTCAGGGTGTAACTTAATGATTGTTTCAAAATGATAGTGATTTAGTTTTCGGGTTCAATGTTTTCAGATATGTACACGAGTATGCTTCAAGGAAGTCGTGTTCACACATAGATTTTCTAAAGTAAAGTAGCATATACATTTTGACATTTTATTGATCAGGAATTTTAGTTGGTTCAATGAGTTAATGTAGTGTTTGGGTTTAGTATTGTTATTTTGGTTAAAGTGATCTAACTACTTTGATTGTTTGAGAATAAATTGATTGATTTGGGTCTTAGTTGGTTCAATGATTGCTTGATTCAGTTGGTTCAATTATTCAATTTTTTTGTTGTAGTGATCAGTTTCAATTTTGATAATTGGTATTGGGCTTAAATGATGGTAGTGGGTCCAATTTGAAAATTTTATGAAACATGGCCTACAAGTTGTGATGTTTTTGTTCAGGTGGATCAAGTGTGAAAATTTATGAAACATGGTCCACAGAGGTGCTGAGGGTTGGAGCCTTCAGTGAGGAAGTCTAAGCTTTCTTCTAGTGGTAGTTGGTAAATCAGATTAGAGGGTAGGAGATCCCTTCCAGTGGGTTCCAATAAATGAGATGAGGGGGTTGGAGCTCCCTTCCAGTGGGTGTTGGAGAAAGAGAGAAGGTCGTAGCCTTCTGCAGGTGGGTGTCTGCGTGATGGTATGTGTTTGCGCTAGTACAATATTGTAAGATGTTTTGTTTATAATAAAATATAAAGACAGAGAGGACAACAACAATGGTTTTTTCCCACATTGGGTTTCCACCTAAAATCTTGGTGTTCATGTGTTGCTTATGTGTGATGGTTTATTTTGTTCTTATTGCACATGGTACTATCTAATTAATTCCCATTGAAGTATTGATACGCTTATTTAAGATAAACATATTATGAATTAAGTGAAAAGTAAGTTAACTGGATATAGGCTAGTTTTCTGCATAACCATTGCATACATATTCAGGGTTCTTTCAGTAAAGTTTCATACAAAAATATGAGTAAGAAAAGAAAAGGTAGTATTTTCTGAATTCAGGATTTTGTGATCCATAATGAATTAAGAAAAGTCTTTTAGTAGAAACTGTTATCACAAAATCTGACCTTGATAGGTTGCTGATCAAGTAGACTCTGAGTAACTCTTTCAAACCAATCTTTTGATTGAGGCTTAGCATCCTCAACCTGAGAGGGCTTTATCAATAGGTTCAAGATTTTGGATTGATGATTATATGGCTAACTCTAGGAACAAAATGGACAAATGTATAACTGGTTGACTGGTTGAATCAAAGATTAGTAAATATCTATTGGGCCATGGAGTCAAGATAGTCTTCAAAAAAACAACATGATTAGCAAAACATGGAAGTCAAGGCACTTAGAGTTTAGGTTTACAAGTAAAATAGTAACACAGTAAATCAACACAGTTTACAAGCATGTGAAGGAAGTTAGAGCATTTTCCACTGAATTCTAAGTATCACAAGCTCATACCACTGCAAATAAGTAATTGAACAAGGCCATAGAAACATCAAACACATAAACCCCTTGTGAATCCTTAGTAGTAAAATTGATCTTTGTATTAAGTTTGAAAAACCACAGTTTCTTACAATAACACAACTTTATTTTGCTAATGAAATTACCAACCCACTGTACATCGAAGTTTACATACTTATAGGCATCTAGCCTTTACAAAAAGTCTGCCAAGTGGCTAGACCATTAGACTTTACAACTAACACCAAATCTAACTACTCACTAGATTTGAATTCCTAACATTGAAACCTATCTATTCATAAAGCAAACTACTTAATTACAACTTGAAAGTTTGTCGTCTTTAAGAGTCCTAGTACAACTAGGAGTGAAACACCTAAAACATGCTTTCAACAACCTTATCTATGAATTTAATGCATTTTTTAATCAGCTGCCATCCTATGTCTTTGAGCTTGATGATGTCCACAGTGCTGTTGCAAAACTTGTTGAGCCATGACCTAACTGTCCTGAAAACTTGGAGACAGAGTTCCTCCTTTTAAGGCCCTTAATCCTTTACGCTTATCTTCAAGCAGTTTTGCTAGTGTACATGTGGCATGCATTAATAATCCATTAAAACTTCATTTTCCACCTGTGCAAAAAGGAAATACGAAAATATGGAAGAAAGGATGAAACATGATTATGCTACAAAAATACTTGGTTTTCATAGCACTGCCTTTATATCACTTATGAAATAATTCTTGGAAGTTTGATTTCTACACCACTGCCATCTGAAACTTCATATATGATCCCATGTCTACCAGCAACTTCAAAATTTGGAATTAATCAGACCTTACCTCTGAAAAGCATCTATAAGTGTTAAATGATCATCTTCAACAATTTTGCAGCGCGCTACGAAACTGTTGTGTATGCTCCTTTTCAACACGACCTTCAAAAATCCGTAGTTTTGGAGGGTTTTTTTTTTTTTTAATTCCATAAGGATTGATATGATCATAAAAAATCATAACAACTTGCCCTTTAAGAGTATTTTTCCTCAAAATTTAGTCTTCACTTTAATGAAAGACTGACCTATAAATTTATCATTTTTTGCATTGTTTTTATCTGAAAAATAGGTGTTGAGACAGAGCTTTTATCTTTTGATCCCTGATAGATGTTACAAAAATGGAGGAAGTTTTTGTAGAAAATAATTTTTATAAGAAAAACCTCTCTTAGGTTTTTGAAAACCAGCTTTCGTTGACTGGAATTAGCATTATAGAATCATGTATTAAACAAGAAAATTCAGAATTTTGCAAATAGGTCTGAAAGGAAACTTCAAATCTCCAAATTGGTAGCACCTGGGAGAAATTTGAAAGAGGTTTTTGTTCCTTTTTATGTTCTTAGAAAATATCTCCAAATTTTTTAAACTCATCTTCATTTTCCTAAAACTTCCTTTTGAAACCATCAGCTCAAAACAATCCAAGAAACACACAAATCCCCTTGTAGCTCTTGGTAGAAATACATGCAACCTGTTTGGATGAAAGCTGGTGTGAAGCTGAGTTCATCAATGATCTGTTAAAGCTCTATAGGCTCCTATCCGAACAGATAGCCTTATTTTTATGCTTTCATCTTCATGGCAATTTCCCTTTATAACCCAAACTGCCCTCTTAAAAATATGACAACTGTAAAGAACTTTTTGGACATCAAGCTGTTTGTCACAAAGTTAACTTTTCAAACGTGACAGCTGACTAATACATGCAAAGGTTGAAAAGTAAATGAAAGAGAGGAGATTGGGTAACTTGTTTAAGGAATGATATTCGAATGTGGAGAGAAAGGTGACAAAATGAGGGAGTGGAAAGCAATAACCACTTCATTAACCAAAAAATAACTCTATTTTTCCTTTCTTCTACCATCTTTGCCTTTGAATTCCTGTAACAAATCAGCCTCGCTTGAATTTATGTTTATTAGCCTCACTTTCTTATAGATGAGAGAAGCTTTGGTAAGAGATTACCATAAGCTTATCATTTTAAAACGGTCTGTTTAAGTGTTTGCATGCAAACTACAATAAGAAACCAGCCAGCCCTTTCAAATTTGAAATTACCTATCATGATGACCCCTACATTTGAAATGATGGATTTGGATGATTGCATGCTTAAGAACTGACTCATAGCTAAAACCTAATAATGAAAAACTAACAGAATTTGAACTAATTGATGTTTTGACAAGACTGCCTATGAATCCGCACTTAGTGTATTTTCAGGGAAAAGTGCTACGAAAAGAGCAGCGTTTTCGAAGCGCAAAATAGACATTTTACACTATCTGCGCTACGAAAACATGGTTTCGGTGCTAATTTCAAACAATTTTCAAAATGGTTTAAGATATGAGTTTCTAAATAGAATGTGAGACTTCTAAGACATGGAATAAGGTTGTTAAACTTTATTTGGATATGAAAATGTGACTTTGAGACTCTTAACCTATCACCTACGCTTTTATCAATACTAAAATGACTTGTATGACCAAAAGCGGAGTTGACACAATGATATTTTGAAAATTTTGGGGTGATAACAGTGGCTCCACTAGGGATAGTGTGCCCCAGTGGTACACTAAGAACTGGTAGCTCCAGTGCCACTATCCATCCTTTAGAATAAAACTTTGAAATTCTGCCCAATCTGCTCCCCAAGATTTAATGGTTTCTGCAAGAGGGACTCAAACTACACCTACTAAAAAATGCTCAGTCAACCTACCCTGAGCTTATTTGCACATTCCTACCTACCCTATCAGCTGCAACCTCCATTTGTAGCTCAAGGAACATGAAACTTCCAATGAAGCCAGTCATTGATCTGATCTGACACTTGAATCTCTTGATTGTGCTTGAAGCAAAAATAAACATGATATTGAAATAACGGAGGCATCATGAGATGGAATTGATCTTCAAGATGAAAATATAACTGGAAATATGAACAGTAAATCTTTTCCATGTAATCAACTATAGGGTCAAAAAATACATGATTAGTTTGATGATCATCATAACATTCTATATCTTCAAACAACTGATTCTCAACCACACAAGATTCCTTTGAAATGCTATCCAACTGCTTTTATGAATGATTCCCACAAACAATGTAATTTTCCTCATTGTTATGATCATTCTTTGATGTAAGTTGCTACAAAGTATGACATAAAAAATCAACCTTTTCCTGTGCCTGAGGGTTATAAAATCTATCTTCCAGTATTTCTTCTTGGTGTTTGCAATAATTTTCATACTTTTTATGACCAAAATACTGGCAAGTTTGCTGCATCTTTACATTAATATCAGAGGATGTAACATGGTCTTCATAAGTAAACCCCTGCTGATTTTCATGTTGCATTTCATGGGAAGTTATCCTTTCTACTTGGTGTTGAAATGTACTGTTATGAAGAGCCTCTAAAATTTCTTCATCCATGAATTCATCATCATCATAACAGTCCACCAAATATTGAATAAAACTCACAAAATGTTTACAACAATCTTTGACAAGCAATAAGGAGATGGCACTCTTTATACATCTCATAGAATACATCATGGAAATTAGCAAGAGAATATAATGAACCATTTTCCAAGCCTTTATACCAAGACCATGCTTTTCCTTCTAAAGTGGTCATAAACATCTTCATGAGACAATCTTCAGGGAACTGAACCTTAAGACTGTGTACATGCATATGGAACCTAACCAAATGAAGAGAAGCATTGTCTTTCTTTTCATATTTTAATATTGGAAGATCATCTAACCATTAGACCTTTGGCATAGGATTTGGAAAACCAGGGTTATGAGACCGATTCATAAGGGCATACCTAGCATTCATTCTTGTAATGGCACTCATCTTGAAACTTCATCAAGCTACTGATCTTCTAGTAGTGGAGTCGCCTTCCAATTTGTTATTTGATGTGTGGAGTCGCCAAGGTAGATGCAGCCTCGAACAACTTCATGAGCTCCTGCTACCTTCAGAAGTTTAGCTTCTTGATTTTGGGAATGAGTAATCTTCAGACTCCTAGCAGATGGCACCAAAATGTTATCACAAGATATGACCTTGATAGGCTACTGATCAAGTAGACTCTGAGTAACTCTTTCAAACCAATCTTTTGGTTGAGTCTTAGCCTCCTCAATCTGAGAGGGCTCTCTCAATAGGTTTAATATTTTTGATTAATGATTAGATGGCTAACTCTAGGAACAAGATGGACAAATGTATAACTGGTTGACTGGTTGAATCAAAGAGTAGAAAATATCTATTGGGCTATGGAGTCAAGATAGTCTTCAACAAAACAACATGATTAGAAAAACATGGAAGTCAAGGCACTTAGAGTTTAGGTTTACAAGTAAAACAGTAACACATTAAATCAACATAGTTTACAAGCATGTGAAGGAAGTTAGAGCATTTTCTAATGAATTCTAAGTATCACAAGCTCATACCACTACAAATAAGTAATTGAACAAGGCCATAAAAACATCAACCACATAAACCCCTTGTGAATCCTGAGTAGTAAAACTAATCTCTGTATTAAGTTTGAAAAACCACAGTTTCTTTCAATAACACAACTTTCTTTTGCTAATGAAATTACCAACCCACTGTACATCGAAGTTTACATACTTATAGGCATCTAGCCTTTACAAAAAGTCTGCCAAGTGGCTAGACCATTAGATTTTACAACTAACACCAAATCTAACTACTAACTAGATTTGAATTCCTAACACTGACACCTATCTATTCATAAAACAAACTACTTAATTACAACTTGACAGCTTGCTGTCTTTAAGAGTCCTAGTACGAATATGAGTGAAACTACTAAAACATGCTTTCAGCAACCCTATCTATGACTTCAATACATTCTTTAATCAGCTGCCAACCTATGTCTTCGATCTTGATGATGTCCACAGTGTTGTTGCAAAACTTGCTGAGTCATGACCTAACTATCCTGAAAACTAGGAGATAGAGTTCCTCCTTTTAAGGCCCTTAATCCTTTACGCTTATCTTCAAGTAGTTTTGTTGGTGTACATGTGGCATGCATTAATAATCCATAAAAACTTCATTTTCCACCTGTGCAAAAATGAAATTCAAAAATATGGAGGAAAGGATGAAACATGATTGTGCTACGAAAATACTCTGTTTTCATAGCACATCCTTTATATCACTTATGAAATAATTCTTGGAAGTTTTCTTTCTACACCACTACCATCTGAAACTTCATATATGATCCCATGTCTACCAACAACTTCAAAATTTGGAATTAATCAGACCTTACCTCCGAAAATCATCTATAAGTGCTAAATGATCATCTTCAACAGTTTCGTAGCACGCTGCAAAATTGTTGTTTATGCTCCTTTTCAACACAGCCTTCAAAAATCTGTAGTTTTGGAGTTTTTTTTTTTTTAATTCCATAAAGATTGATATGATCATCAAAAATCATAACAACTTTCCCTTTAAAAGTATTTTTGCTCAAAATTTGGTCTTCACCTTAATGAAAGATTGACCTATAAATTTATCACTTTTTACACTATTTTTATCTAAAAAATAGGTGTTGAGATAGAGCTTATATCTTTTGATCCCTGATAGCTGTTAGAAACATGGAGGAGGTTTAGATAAGAATGTTTATAAGAAAAACCTCTCTCAGGTTTTTGAAAACCAACTTCAGTTGACTGGAATATGCATTATAGAATCATGTATAAAATAGGAAAATTCAGAATTCTGGAAATAGGTCTCAAAGGAAACTTTGAATCTCCGAATTGGTAGCAGCTGGGAGAAATTTGAAAGAGGTTTTTGTTCCTTATGTTCTTAGAAAAAAACTCCTTCATATTTTTGAAACTCATCTTCGTTTGCCTGAAAATTCCTTTTGAAACCATCAGCTCAAAACAATCCAAGAAACACACAAATCCCCTTGTAGCTCCTAGTAGAAATACATGTAACCTGTCTGGATGAAAGCTGGTGTAAAGCTGAGGTCATCCATGATCTGTTAAAGCTCTATAGGCTCCTATACAAACACATAGCCTTCTTTTTATGCTTTCATATTCATTGCAATTTCCCTTTATAACCAAAACTGCCCTCTTAAAAATATGACAGCTGTAAAAAACTTTTTGGACAACAAGTTGTTTGTCACAAAGTTAACCTTTCAAAAGTGATAGCTGACTGATACATGCAAAAGTTGAAAAGTAAATGACAGAGAGGAGATTGTGTAACTTTTTTAAGGAATTATATTTGAATGTGGAGAGAAAGGTGGCAAAATGAGGGAGTGGAAAGCAACAACCACTTCATCAACCAAAAAATAACTCTATTTTTCCTTTCTTCTATCATCTTTGCCTCTGAATTCCTGTAACAAATCAACCTCGCTTGAATTTCTGTTTATCAGCCTCACTTGCTTATAGATGAGAGAAGCTTTGGTAAGAGATTACCATAAGCTTATCATTTGAAAACGGTCTGTTTGAGTGTTTGCATGCAAACTGCAATAAGAAACCAACCAACCCTTTCGAATTTGAAATTACCTATCATGATGACCCCTACATTTGAAATGATGGATTTGGATGGTTGCATGCTAAGAATTGACTCCTAGCTAACACCTAATAATGAAAAATTAAAGGAATTTGAACTAATTGATGTTTCGACAAGACTGCCTATGAATCCGCACTTAGTGTATTTTCAGGGAAAAGTGCTATGAAAAGAGTAGCATTTTCGTAGCGCAAAATAGACATTTTGCACTGTCTGTGCTACGAAAATGTGGTTTCGGGGCTAATTCCAAAAAAATTTCAAAATGGTTTAAGACATGAGTTTCTAAATAGAATGTGAGACTTATAAGACATGGAATAAGGTTGCTAAACTTTATTTGGATATGAAATTGAGACTTTTGAGAATCTTAACCTATTACCTACTCTTTTATCAATACTAAAATGACTTTTAGACCTCCTTGAAATCATGACCAAAAGCAGAGTTGACACAATGATGTTTTGAGAATTTTTGGGCGATAACAGAAATCACATAAGATTAATTTTGGCTGACGTGTTTCGAACCAACAAGTGTGGTTCATTATCAGGACCAGATGAAGAGGCATACCATTGCCTCTTCATCTAGTCCTGATGTGAACCACACTTGTTGGTTTGAAATGCATCGGCCAAAACATTCTCTTATGTGATTTCTACCGAAAGGTTTTTGTTAAAATAAAAGGTTTTAGTGGGTTTTTAAAATATCAATTCAACCCACCCCCACCCCACAAACCAACACCACCCCCCCCCTCTCAGTATTTTTCCCAACAGCCAAGGCTTACCTTTGAGCTAACATCTCAAATTCATTGACCCGTCTTGGAGCAAAATTTGGGTGGCCTCTCACTGGCAAAAAATTAAAATGTTTCTGTGGTTAATGTTTCACAGAAAGGTATTTATCTCAAAGAATTTAGTGAAGAGAGGGATGACTGGTCCATCATGGTGCTCCCTATGTGAGAAGGAAGACGAAAGCCTTAACCACCTTCTAAATACTTGTAGATACACGAAATCTCTATGGGATTGGCTAGTCATTATCTACACACAAACAAACAGAAACAGGGAAAGCATATAGGAAACAATTAAACATTGGAGGTTGCAATATACTAGAAATGAAGTGGTGAAGATGACCTAGAGCATTATCCTAGGATTTATCCTCTGGTCAATCTAGAAGGAACTCAACCATTGAATAGTTCAAGATAAAAAGCTTCCAGTTAATAACCTGATGGAAGAATTTTGTCATAAGATTAAGGAAACCATTAGTAGCAGGAGAATTCAAACCTCAGAGGAACTTTCATCCCCTCATGAAATTAGAATTTTAAAGTTTTTCAACCTGGAATACCTGAGTCATACGATCCATAGACCTAGAGAAATTCGTATAAAGTTGGGATCTACAGTTTGGTTGGCTTCTCCGAAGGGATTATGGAAATGGAATTTTCATCGAGCGTCCAAGGGAAACCCAAGCAAGGCTGGAGATCGAGGAATCATTCGAGAATGGACACATAAAATTTAAAGGTTATACTTCATCAACATGGGCTAAGCCAAAAATAATGCATTTGAGTTCAAAGCCCTAGAACAAGGATTGAAAATGTTGTGATGAGAGAGAAGGGTGAATGTAATAGTGGAGGGGGGTTCTATATTAGATATCCAAGAAACACATATAATGCAATGTGGTTCTTTGATGAATAAGGTCATGAATAATTTTCTCCTCTCTCAGATAATACATGGTACATGTTCCCATGTTCCATTTTTTTCGATTTGGTTCATCTCCTCTTCCATTGTTTTTATCCAATGTGGGTTCACTTTCTTGAGTAAAGTCCTTTGGTTCTACTAGGGACAACAAAGTGATGTCATTCTTCATTGGTGTGTTTGTCATCTTCCTTCGAATTTGTATTCATTCACGCATATCTCTAATAATTTGGTCTTCTGGATGATGTTTTTGTACAAACTTTAAGGTTGTCCTTGATGGTGTTCGAGATGGTTCCTCCTTTTGATTTTCTAGCTCCTTATCTTCTTTTCCTTCCTCTTAATCTACAAAGATAGGGTCTTCTTCATTTGCTTGAAAAACTTCTTTTTCAGGAAGAGCCTCATCTATATTTACATCAATACTTTCAACTATCTTTTGCAAATGATTGTTGTAGCATTTGTAGGCCTTGCTTCTTAATGAGTATCCAAGGAAAATTCCTTCATCAGCATGAGAATCCAACTGGACTAGTGAATTGTCATTTATCCTCATAAAGCATTTGCTTCCAAATATTTTGAAGTGTTTCACTGAAGTAGGTCTTCCTTTCCATAGTTCATATGGAGTTTTGTTACTATTTACCCTGAGTTGTACCTTGTTCATGATGTATGTTTCTGCCCCAACTGCCCCACTCCAAATTTTTCCTGTAAGTCGGCTTCCAATAACATAGTTCTTGCAGTATCCTGGACAGATCTTGTTACACAAAAAATTGTCACCATGACTTTCTACAGTTTGTGTGAGTCCATCACCACTCATGCATACCTCCTTTGCAAGTCTTAAGCCTCAGGTCTTCATATCAAGCCTTGAAAATGGGAGAAAGACCTTAAAAATATCTTAAATCCTGGTTTCGCACTTTCTCCTCGCATTGCCTACGGTACCGCACTCAATGGTCATGTCCCCTGCGAACCTGACCACTCTGTCTGTTAAGTGATGGGTGAGAATCCCTGTAAAAGTTAAAAAGGCGTGAGTTCGCTCTTAAAAACTCACCTTGGGTCACTTCTGGATGCTTCTAGAAGGGATATTATGCTGGCAAGTCTGCTCCACCTTGGTTCATCCATTCCATAACTAAGGGAGCTAAATCCATGATATGAGGTGCTTATCCCATTGAAGGAGGAACTTATCCCTTCAATGGTGGACCTGCAACTTCATTCATTTGCACTATAAATTCAGGCATTGGGTTGGATGTAGGAGAGGTTGAAAGCTGAAGATTCTTGAGGGTAAATGCTGCTGGAAATTAGACTTTCTTTTTGAGCTTGTGAGAGGAGAGATCACATACCTTTCATTTCATTTGGGAAGTGAGTGAGGCTTGTTAAAGTAGAGGCAGATCATGCTTTGGACCCTGGAAAGAAAGCTTGTGCAAACATCAAGGCAAAGGTTGTAAGGTTCTTTTATTCATCAAGTTAATACAATCAATTTTATTTTTCTCAATGAACTGTCTCTAATGGTTTATTTTATGAGCTCCTTGATCTTAATAATGAACATGTTTTATTATATTATCTATGCAGGTGTTCTTTAATGTGTGTTTGTTTGTGTATGCAGGTTATTAAAAGGGAACTGCTTGAAGCTGTTGGAACAAAGTTGCCACAAACAAGCATTGGACTAAGGTAGGGTCTATTACACCTCTTAGTTTTCATTTATGAATTGAAACATGTTTAGAGAAAAGTAGATTTGCTTGTGCTGCTTGTTGCTAGATATCATTTG
>APFE031444043.1:468006-480859 GCA_000404065.3 Pinus taeda
TTATAATATACAGATAGTTGGGGGTTTTCAGCTGGATTCTTTCCCCATTACATACTGTGTTGATATGTGTGATTGATGTTTCAATGTGCGCATGCGATTGTTTCTTAATTCCGCAAATTGATGATCAATGGTAGAGGAGGTTATGTATTATGCATTCATTTCGCAAATAGTGTATAATCATGATAATCTCTGTGAATAAGTGTTATATTATTAAAAATTTCTACACCATGGTCTTATAATTTTTTACATGGATTTTTAACTAGGGCTATTACATAAAGTTATCCTCTTCAAACCTAGAATAGGTTCCAAGGCATGTGTACAAGCATAATATCTAGAGAATATGGATATAAATAATGGAAAATCAAGTAGTTCCAACCAAAAATGCTAGTACGATGTTCCCAAGGAGGGAAAGAAGATGTGGAAAGGAAAGGAGAAGAACAAAAAAACCACTGCACATCAACACAGGGAACCAAATAATTATTATAACCATTGTAATATCTATAGGCTCATTGAAGATAGGTGTTGAAAGTTACATTTAGAGCTGAATCTAAAGACCCATAAAATGGATTCCAAGAAAAAAATTATGCTAGTAGTTGTTATGTAACTAGATCACAAAACAAAAGAAAATATAGATAAACGACTTCAAAATAATCCTTTTCAAGTGGGAAACCTACTTTTACATCACATAAATGAACAATTATTGGATGATTCAAATGGAAAAACCTCTTTGGTATATATATGATCCGGAGATTAAAAAAAAAAAAAGGCTCAAAATGAAAGTTCTCCGAATCCCCCAAAACTAACCCCAAATCGTAGTGTTCATCATCTTGATTCCAATGCCGGTTGAATCACCTCAATCCGATGTCATATTCTCAAGTTATCGCATTCTAAATTTTTGGCCAAACAACTAAAAATTTAAACAACATGGTTGACTGGCCTGTTGACTTGACAGGTTGTACAGCTGACTGTGCAGGGTATGGATGATGGTGGACCAACCCAGGCTTAACAAGTGGTAGGGTCATACTGAGACTGGTGGCATAATTATATTGGTTGGTTGGTTGAAAATGGGCCAATGGTAATGCACCATGTGGCCTAGTAAGAGGGTGTCATGTGGCCCTTTGTGATTGGACAAAAATTTTATAACAGGCTTAAGGGGCTTGATAGGGTTCGACCCCTCAACCTACCGCAACATAACTCAATGATATACCATTCGGACATGCCAATAGTTCCTAATAGTTATGGGGGCTCGATTATAATTAAAATATAACTGTTGACGTGTTGGCGGGAGGGGTGGGGCACTTGGCCCCAACCCAAATCCTTGTCGGTACCACATGACCATATGCACGTGGAAGCGATAGGGCCAGGCGATTATCCCCAAACCCCGGTCCTATTCAATGCCACATGACCATGGCGTGGAGGCTCCGGCGAAGGGAGCGGGCGGTTAGCCTGACGCCTGGTCTTATGTGCACCACGTGACCAATGAACTTTTGGAGAAGGGGCTTAGCCAGTGGGGGTAGGTGGTTAGCCTAGCCCCCGACCATATGTGTCCACATCACTGCCCTTCGGGGCTAAAGTTTTGGCGCTAAGGCCTTATGGCGCATTTTAACTAGGTGATAATTTGTGCCTTTTTCGGCAGGAATACTGTCGACGCTAGGTGAAATTATCGCTCAACGGTTGGAAGAAAGGTTCAATTTGTAGAATGGATAGCCAAAATGGTAGTTTTGCACGACAAATAGTAGAGGTTGGTTCCAAGAAGCATATCTTGCTCAATTTTTAACCTTTTTGAGCTCAAAAAGAGCCTAGATAGGGGTTTTTTAGTGTCCTGGACTCAATGGAAACCTCGTAATTCTGATTTGAGCACTCTATGATGGTCTTTTTATGGATTTAAGTCTGTTAGTGCTAAAGACAAAGAGAGTTTTGAAGCCAGATGGAGGAATATTTTAGCATGAAAAGAGCCTAGTTAGAGGTTTTCTGGCCTTCCAATTACATTTGTAGCAACTGTTACTTTAGTAGAGAAACCATTTTCAGTATTTTCTCATTGTTCTTACGAGAAAATCCATTTTTAGCACTTCATTGTGAAGTAGTTGTATGTTTATGCTTTTTGATTTCGGGTGGAGTATAAGGACCTATTGTGGGAGAGCCCTTTTTATGTTGACATAATCATTACTTACTCTAGGGAGCAATATTTTTGAGTGATAATTATTTGTAGAAGAATGTTTCTTTGTAGGATAAATGATGCCACTCTAGAGTCAACAATTTGTAATATGCTCATTTGCTTCTGAAATCAATAAAGCGGCCTAACCATTAGAGCAAGGCCCAAAGATGTAGCCCAAGAGGGGTGAACTCCGTTATCACTTACTGACTTCTTCTTTGCATGATTATCATCTTGAGTTTCATATGAATTTGTTTCACTTTTAAGTTTATGTGAAAACTTAACCACTCGTCTTTGAAGAGGTTGTAAAACTAACTTTACATTTGAAGACCCAAGTTATTAGGTTTGGAAAGTGTGAAAGGATGATCAATTTTTCTTTCATTTTCAGAGCAGTATAATATTCTAAGGGATTATAATATAATTAGAGTCTACATGACAATAATAATGTAAAGGCATGACAATAATGATAATGGGCTTCTATGAGGCACACCAATAACAATATAGGGGCTACACTAGTATTATAGGGACCTAACATGCCCCTCTCCTTCAAAAAAGTGTTGTCCTCAACACTTGAGTAGGTATGGATGCTTCTAAATAAAATACTCACCCATTTGGAGTCTTTAGCAGGCAAGTTCTTCCACTTAATGAGAAAATCTGAAATTGATCTATTTTGTAGCTGTCTGATTCTTATTTCCGTGATTGCTTCAGGTTGCAATATGATTTTTCCTTCCTCATCAATTTTTTGAAATATAGTTTGAACAAGGAGGTTGTCACGAATAACCTTCTTTAAGCATGAAACATGGAAAACTAGGTGTACTCACGAAGATGCAGACAACTCCAATTTGTATGCCATAGTACCAACATTTTACAACACCTTATAAGGGCCATAGTACTTGGGTTATAATTTATTATCGAAGTCTTATATCAATTAAGGGACATTTGTTTGTATGGTTGTAGTCATACAAATACCCAATTTCTCACATCAAAAATTCTTTCATTGCGATGTTGATATGCTTGTTGTTTCATTTAATTCTGCACCAAATTCAGGTTATCCTTTGAGAGTTGGAAAATTTATTGTAGATGCCCAATGTGATATTCCATTGCTTGAACCTTATAATTGTCTCTTAAATATGATGTGATGGATGGTGGATGATATCCATAAAGCACCATAAATGGGGTCATTTTTGTTGCGGTATGGAAGGAAGTGCTATGCGACCATTCTATGAGGGGTAACCACTTGATCTATTGTGTTTGTTTGTCAGATATGAAGATATCAAGGCAAGAAAATAATTCTGTCCAAAAATTTCTAGTGAAAATGGGATCTCTATCACTTACAATAATCTTTGGATTTCCATGTATCTTTTGAAATATTCCCACAAATGTAGTAGCGACTGTATTGGCTTTGAAAGGATGAGATAGTGCACAAAAGTATTTGTATTTGGTAAGTCTATCAACTACCACCATAATGACATTCTTTCCTTCAAACTTGGGTAAACTTGTGATAAAATCCATTGATACCTCTTCTTAATGCTAACTTGGAACGAATAATTGTTGTAAAAGACCCAATGTCTTAACTATCTCAAATTTATTTTGTTGGCAAACCCAACTTTCCACCACAAACTTCTGAATATCAGGTTTAATGGCATCACAGAAAAATCCTTCTTGATCATGTGGTAAGCTTAAAATTATGAGTGCCCTCCTACATGAGAGGTTTGTAATCCCAAAATAACATTTTGTTTAAGATGGGAGTTCTTACATAGATATAAGTGATCTTTGTACCAGAGTGAATCATTTTTTCAAATAAAAGAATCAAATGCACTAGGATCTTGCTGCAACTTTTTAATGAGTTTCCATACCTCTTCATCATTATTCCCTTTCTTTAGTTATCCAATCAAGTTGGATAATAGAAATAGCACAAAAAAATGCTTCCACATCCTCATCCTTTCTTGAGGTGCATCTGTGACAACATTTTGCTTCCATTTTTTGTAGATGATTTCAAAGTCATAACCAGACATCTTTGTGACCCATTTTTGTTGCTCTTCTAAAAATAATCTTTGCTCCAAGAAGGATTTGAGACTATCATGATTTGTTTTTACCTTGAAGTGTTTTATACTAAGTTAGTTTTTAATATGTTTTTTTAAATTTTGGCAATGTGAGATGTATGAGGAGGTAAGCGTTTTGATTCCTATGGATGCTTATCAACCATTTAATGTGTATGGCTATGTTAGTTAAATTTGAAATCTAAAAAGGCATAACTAATTTTCAGATAAATTTCAACCCTCTATCCTCACCACTACAATTATTTAGTTAATATTCCATAAAGGTTAAATCAAGGTTTTAATAAAATTAAAAATAATAATATTTATATATAGAGAGGTGTGAAATTTATATAGATCTACCAAGTTCCGATAAGAATCAAATCTCTAGATGTGAAAACATTTTCTTAAGTTTTGCACTCAAAAGTGATTTGCATATTGAGATATTTGATCCCTCTGGACCTATGTTGGTTTTATTACAACTCACCATATGAGAGCCCCAAGGGTTAGTTCAAGTGGTCTAGAGCCAAAAAATTATTTGATATTGTTCCTAATTGTCGTTGATCACTGGTTTGTCTCTCTTTGATTCTGTTAGGCGAGACCTTGTAATTAGGGTCATACTTAAGTGACACCTAGAGCTTATTTCATATTCACCTAATGGATTGATTACTCTAGATATAATTTCTTACCATTATCATTTTCGCCAGTCTAGCTATGTAATTAACCTTGCATAATACATACTTAGCATCATGAAGAGCTTAAGTCACAAATGATAAAAAAAATCCACAAGTACTTATAAGATAATTTGAACACTTGGTTTCCCTGATTTACCATCTACAAAATATGAGAAAATACCCCCAAATTTATATCCTTTCATTCCAAATTAAAAATAAAAAACAACTCACAATATAAAAATTCAAATCCTTTTAATTAATACAAAGTATATTTAAAAAAATATACTGATGTTTTATCACTATACAATTTTTGCTTTAAACAAATATATATAAATAACTTATCAAAAATACTTACATTTTAAAGAATACTTAAGTACTTTTTCCTCTTTTAGATAATATGTGTAACTTAAAGTTTCTGTTTGTTGTGTTAATTTTCTATTGTTATCTATAGAAAATTAAGACATATCAATAATTTCTTTTTCCTATATAAATTTAGTATATTATTATTTACAGAATTATTATTATAATATGAATATTTTTTATTAATTTAATTATGCATAATACATATGTATTACATTATTATTTTATTTATATATTATTAATTATATTATAACGAAAGTACAAATTTTAGAAAATAATATTAATTTTATAAAATTATAATTATAAAAAATAATTAATATTTTCTTAAATGTATATTTATATACTTTATACGGAAAGTTATGTATATATATTTTTTTTTATCTATATCAAAATTCCCATGGTACTGTAGAGAATTGAATTTTGGTTAAAAAAGAATATGCAATCTTTCTTAACAACCTAAAATCATAATCATTCAATTAATAATTTAAATATTTTTTCAAAATAATTATAATTAATAATACTTATATAATATAAAAATAACTTAAAACATATTTAATAAAAAGAATTCAAAAATAAAAATTAAATTCATTGAAAAAGCCAAAGGTAACCTGTTTTTCTCCTTTTCAAAATTACATACTCAATAATTACATCATTTCCACTGCATCAATTAGTCAAAGTGTAATTACATAAACTTTATTATTATGAAAACTCCCACTTAGCTCGAACTCCAGCTAAAATGGCATTCAGGAAAAATGGAGAAGCGTATAAATACCTTCCATCAATATGATCCCGCGAATACAAATACTGCATAAATTCCAGTCGGGGAAATTGATTGGTGAGATAACTAGCAAAACCCCACTTTATCCAAACAAGACATTGCAGAGCGGCATATAACCATCTGCCAAATGGCTTCATACCCAGAGTTCCTAGTACTGTGCTCCATGATACAATGCACAGTATCTCCAACACTATCATACAAATCGTAAACAACCTAATCAGACGAACATAGCTCCGGGCGGAATAATATCTGTTACCCTTTGATTGGAAGAGCAGCCAATGAGATAAGCCCATACCCAAAGAAAAGCTAATGGCTATGATTATTACAATAACTCTAGGTTTAGAGAGTGGCATAGAGTGCGTATGATACCATTTGTTAGCGCCCCCTTCCAATGCAACCAACACAATCCAAGAGATAGAACAAATCAAATTGACAAAACCCATGATAAAGTATAAGGGTCTAAGGCTAAGGCGAGAACCTCTGAAGCGTAACACTTGGCAGACATTACTGTTATTCTCACTAGATTTAGATTTGACGACAGCAACGGTGAGAAACGCAATGGGAGAAAACCCCCCTCCACTGTGTCCCGGAAGATAATCTTCCATTGCCCTTCTGGCGAGGAGAGCGCTGGAGAAGCCATCCGCCTTAAACCAAAAAGTGAGTGCAATGTTGATCAATACTTCTGTCAACATTGGCACTATAATTAAGGAAAAGATGTTGTATTCTTCATATGAATTGCATTCTCCGCTACCAGCGATGTAGTTTCCGAGGGCAGACGATGCTCCGCTGGCTTTGTTTCCTTTGAGTTCCAAAAGTGTTATCAGCTGCTTAGTCCACTCATCTTCGCTCGCTGGAAACACTGGCATGCATATGCAGTTGTCCACTGAAAAGTATAAACTATCAAGTAAGCTACAAAGTGCAGCTGGTGATTCAACGCTGCGGTCTCCCTCTGTCAATGTACCATGGCAGCCCTTACTCAGGCAGCTCTCACAGGGGAGTAGGCACTGGGAATCAGACAGTCTTTTCAGTATTCCAGGTAGCCGACGAGCCAGCATCATTGTGATCTCTTCCAATGTGTCGAATACAATGCATCGACAGTCACAAGTGCACATCTCTACAGTGATTGGTACACGTTGTAACCTATGGAATGGTAGAAAGACGGAGTTCAGATTATGAACATTGGACATATACTCCATGAATTGCTGCATCGAGGAATTGGGGGGCATCTGCTCTGACAACATTACAACGTGATATCTCCCCCGTAGTAGCAATTCATATCGACTAATACAGGTTGTCAATCCCTCCCCCTCATATGACTGCAGGCCCTCCAATTCATTTATTTTCTTCAATTTCCGACCGGTTACTGTGGTCAGTACATCCTTGGCACCAATATCCAATTTAGGCGGGCCCCTCAAAATACATCTATAAAAAACTGCCAGATTTCCTAAGCATGTGACTCCTAATGCAGGAAATGTAACAGAACCTGTTAATGCATCACTTAATTCAGCCTGTCCAAAGGCAAGTCCACAGAGCCAACCCAAGCAGCAAACTAATTTTATAATAAACCCAAAGTGCAACATGTGGCGGATTTTCTGCCCCTTTTTAAATATTGTCATTTTACAATAATATGGGAGGATGAAGTAATTTTCACAAACCATGTAAACCAGAGTTATGAGTACTCCACAACTTGTCCCCGCGGATTGTGCTTGCAGCGGCATCATCTCCATCGCCAGTGCCAAAAGAGCGAATAAGCAAAGCAGGAGCAGAAGCTTGGTAGTAGTAATAGCCGCCATGAGCATACACTCTCTTCTCCTGCAGCCACCAGCGTCTTCAATCGACTCCTGTGGAAATAACAGTTTCCCAACTCAACTTTCCACAATCGAACCGTTCCTTAGTTGTCTCTATGCAATCAATGATTGTGATATTTATAAAGGAAAACCACTTCCAACAAAGAAATCTTCAACTTCAATATTCAATTTCTTCCAACAAAGAAATCTTCAACTTCAATTCAATTTTAAGCATACACTTTAGCTTTCCTATTTGGAATATGAGGCCCCCACCTCGTAGGAGTGTTTGTTTACCCTGCAACATGTACCCATGAGCTCCGCTTTAAAGTCGTTCCCCTCTGGAACATTTAACGTTACATCGTTGTAGCTTTTATTATAATAGATGTAACTTTATTCTATTCCCATTTCATTTCATTGTCTTATTTTTCTCATAAATTAATGTTTTATCCGATGCGTGAGAGGTGACTCGAGTGTCTCAGTTGTGTTTTGCGTGGTTTGCCTTTTTAAATTTTATGGGGAGGGGTTGAGGGTGATAAGTATTTATGGAGATAAAAAAAATTGTTTTATAGTTATCTAAGTTTATTTTAATTTTATATAATTTTAGTGACATGAATAAATCATATTCTATTTAATATTAGGATCAATTTTAATTTTGTTGGGGAAAAGGAACTAATGTTTTATACTCTATATCTTATCTTTCACATAAATTGAGGTTTTATTCTCTATTCAAACAACTTTCACGTTTCACAATAACATTTATAGCATAATAACTTAATCTTTATAGATAGAATATTGATTATCTAGTAATGGTTTTTTTCTTTATCAAGTAATTTCAAAATGACATTAATCGTGTTTTCATTATTACAAGAGATAACATACACTCCAAAAAAAATCTGAACATGAATTATAACATGCTTAACATAGTTCTTGCATCAAACATATTTAGGAGACAAAATTAAATGGGTAGCATGCAAATATAAATCCATTACCAAAAAGTACATAGTTTCCCTTAAAATTATTACATTATCAATCATAATACACCTTAGTCATAATTATGAAAAAATCAACATTTCATTACATACAATGAGAGCACCAATGAGGACTCCACACAGAGGAGTATAATATCTAAATCATGAGCCCCTAATTGTCTTCTGTCCCATAATATGTTGCTTACAATAATGTTTACAAAGAAAAAAAGGAAGTGAGCCAAGGGAAAGAGTCCCTTCAATATTATTGATACTTCTAACTTTTTACATGGAGTTAGAACATGTTATCACAACAAAAGGGCTTACCTCCCTCTCTTAGTTTTTGCAACATAATAGTATGAAAATTTTGGATCCTTTCTCCTTATACTAATCTCTCTTCCTATAAACTCAATTAATGTATTAGTTGGTACTAACTAACCCTTTATTTTTTAGGGATTAGTTGGTTTTTTATGAGGACTACTTTCCTTTGTGCTGCAAAATTAGGAAGTACTATGCTAAGAATAGGCAAAAAAATCTACTTGTTCTTTCAACCAATTTCTCCCTTCAGAAGACATTCCATTTGACAACTAGAAAGGAGGCTCAATTAGCAATGAACTTTATCTATTGTGTTCGTTTCACTAGTGCGTTAGGAATGATGAGATGCTTGAGCAACACTTGAGCCAAAGGATGAACATGCTAGGGTGTTTATTAATGTGGGGCATATGTGGTGTATTTATAAATAATTCTTAGCTATCATTATTCCTCCTCATTTAATGTTCACTCTACCCCTAAATTAAAAAAAAAAATGTCTAGCCCTATTTTTTGAAGATGTTTTATGGGAGGAAATGAGTGAATTATAGATTTAATTAGGGTCCATCTTGTCAAAGATGGTTGGAGTAGATTTTCCATGTTTACAAATGTGGGTATGGTCTATTTTCATACCACAACTAAGAGATGGACTCTCACAATTTTGAAAATATTTTCTTATCTATTTGGGCTGTGCAAAAGCTTGATCATCTAAGCAGGAGAGGCCATTGGACACCATCCATGTTGTTTAATGCATGCAACCTTTGATGAACTATGCCACTTTACCCATTGGCATTATTCCAATCATTTATTCTTGTAGTGCATGTGCTTACATCCAATCAAATAAAAGTTCCATCCTTCATTCTTAACAAGTCTAGTTTATGAGTGGGCATATTATTTATGATTTCATTGAATTCATGAGCCATCTGGGCCTTTAGTTCCACACCTCTCTGAGTATCATCCAAATATTTCCTCACCAACTAGTTATGGAGATCATCAATTTCTAGGTAGAATTGTACATGTTCTAAGACTTTTGTGTCATCCTCCATAAAATAACCCTACATCGTGCTCTTGATTTCCTTGAGGTTTGCACACATCTTGGCCCATCGTCAAATATCTCCTCACGCTTGTATTTCCATGCATATTTCTCTTTTTTTCCACAACTATCTCAACTCACACCTTTACTCGTTTCTTCTTAGTATCATTTAACTTTTGTTTTTCTTGCTAAGGTATTTATTTCTCCTATTGATGAAGACATGTAAGCTTGTTGCCTCCTCTGTGTTATCTTGTCAATGTAATTTCCAATCCTCTATTATTTCAACAACCCATCAATCCTTTGTTGCATCTATGATGTGTTGAAATCTCCCACCTCATAAAATATGATGGAAGTAGGGGGCATTCTCATGCTTCATGCCCCAACTTGGCCTAAATACTGGAATTTTAACCTATTCCTTGGCTCCATCTATGTGGGTTGTTAGTTATAGGGAATTTAATTTTGTATATTTTAAAGAGGCAACATTCTTAGTGAGGGATAGGTTTTTGGCTTTAAGAATAGGATTTTCACTAATTACAAATTGACTTCCTATATCAACCTTTTTCCTTATTCCAACATTTGGTAGACTATGAGAAGTATTGATATTGCAAGTGTGTTATTTATGGCCTTAATTTTCTCCAATCTTTCCTTAAGCATGGCGATAGGCCTTGTAGCTACTTGTGGATCATATCTTATAATGATCATCTTGCAGTCCAACATCCATTTCCTAACCTCCATTTCTCTTACCGTTGTTTTCAAGTACTAGTTATGCATGCCCACATGTTAAGTTCATACCCTTATATCCCTACTTTGGGTACTTAATAGTTAGTGTATTAATATATGAGTTCATCATATAGCTAGTCAGTAGTTACCTAATATAAAATGGGCCCTCTTTAGAAAATAAGGTCCATTAGATGGTTGGTACCCATTAATTATTTGACCACAAGAATTTATGGTTATTACTATTAAGAAGTTATTTATAAATTTAGATGGATATGGAATTTTATATTAAGTAATTTCTGTTTTGGATACTTAATCAAGGAGATTACCTCATTGAATAGGTCATGAAAATTTGTTTTTATCTTCTAGAATTATAATACAAGGGTATAATTTTCAAGTTTCATTTCATTGTCTTTTTTGTTTACTTTCTTAATCTAGCATGCACCAATAATCAAGAAAAAATAATTTAGGCTATATATATGTGTATTCCAACATATTTAAATCAAATAAAAATCTATCATTTAATAGGTAAATAAATCTATGATTAGGTAAAAATAAATTCATAAAATAAAAGTGGAGTCACCTAGTTGCATAACCTTGTAACCTCTATTGGTGCCCCTTCAAGTAGTACTACATTAGAAAACACTTGTATACATAGTTTTCTCCTACTACCATCAAATCTATTGAGAATCCTACAGGAGCACCTAAAACTAACCTTACATAAACATTTTGGTTATCTTGTTGATGTAGTAAATTGAAAAAAATATTCAAGGAGATCTCTCTCTAGTATCTTGGAACTAGGTAATATTGATAATTGTACATTTTGGTCTCCCTAGTTAGTGACATGAGAAAATCTACAAACTACTATCACTGGAAACCCATATGTATATCAAAGAGATATAAAACTTAAACCTCATTTCTTCTTAGGAACTTTCAAACCCTAGTTTCTATAGCACATGCCACAAATTCGTACATAAGGTGGAATATAATGAGTTGGGAATTCCATTAGTGTATTAATACTTAGGTTGGAGTAGGAACTCCTCTCAAATTATTAAAACAAAGAGTGAATTTTAGTAGGACCATTTTGGGATACCTATCTCAAAAGATTCCTTATGCAGTGTTAATCATAGTGGTACCACTGTGTAATAGCTTATTTTTCTATGGATTTCACCATACCATTATAGGGGACCTATCTAAATAGATTCCTTTTGTGAAGCTATTCACATTGGTATAATTCTCAAATAGCCATTTTGGTGGGCCCATGGAATACTTAACATGGGACAATGTCTGTAGGAGGGGAGTATGTGGTTGTAGAGTTTGTCTTATGTGTAGGGAGACAAATGAAACTGTGTTGCATTTATTTTTACAATATCCTTGTGGTGGTGGTGCCTCCCTACTTTGGAATTTTGTTTCATATGGTGGCTAAGTAGGCCTAGGAATCACATAATCTTATCCTAGTTGACTATTTGGGGCATTTGGCAGGCTAGAAATTGCCTCGATGTTGTCATCCTAGATGGATTGCATCCGGAACCTATCCTAGATGGATTGCATCCGGAACCTAAAAAAATTATTTAGTTGGATCTCCTTCACTCATATCTACCGTGAACAAAATTTTACTGCAAATTCTTTATCAAAGAGAGGTCATTCTGCCACACATGGTCGCATACATTTCTAGTTCCTCTAGTGTGGTAAGAGGATGGAGGATGGTTGCATTCCATTTAGTTAGGTTTCAGTTGATCTTTATTGGCACACTCAGATTTTTTATCTTTGATGTTTCAGTTGTTCTTTGATTTTGGTTTTGTAGACTCTATCTATTATTAGATGATGGAAGAGTGAACTCTATCTATCATCATTTTTGAGGGCTCATGCACTTCTATAAAAAAACAAGTAATCTATTAATACATATTAAGATATAGCTATGTTATAACTTAGTTGTGATAATTCTTTGAATTGTAATTTTCATAATTGATAATAAAAATACACGATTAAATATGTCCATATATTAATTTTCATTAATATAAATATCAACAATATATATATAT
>APFE031444060.1:0-13799 GCA_000404065.3 Pinus taeda
CAATCTAAATCAATAAGCTTCATTATCTTAATATCTTATTATACTCCTACTGATTAATTTGTGTAGATAATTTATTTTAGTTAAGCATATGTATAATGTACGTTATAATAAAAAAGTATACAAGATGAATGAAAAAATAAGCTCTATAATAAATGTTGATATAGAACTACAAACAATGTAAAAGGAATATTTCATTTATTTAGGGGTTGAGGTTAACAATGAAAAGTAAATGAAATTATTAACTCAAAAGTAAGGGAAAAGATAATGGAGATTATGACTATCACGATTTCTTTAAAAACATGTTAGTGAAGAAAGGAAGATACAACAAAGTAATTAGCATGTTAGGTCGAAACCAATGTAATTAATTATGATTATTCTAAATGCATACAAATACAAATGGCTTGAATTGGGACAAGATAGAAATTGTAATTACACTAGCATGTGGTTTTCTTGGAATGGTACAAATCCAAAATAAACTAATCATATAGCACAACTTCAAACTTACTATGGATGAGCCTTTATCTTTATTGATTAAATTAATGGCAATGTCACCTTTGGACTAATAAACATGATAATCGATAATAGATAGGAGGATAGATGTGAAAATCTAATTCCTTCTCGTGTACATCTAAGAACTACTATCTATGTTTTAATGCAATCAACATACATAGATATATGTGACAAGAACCTCTTAGTGTCATAGCTAAAAGTACATCTTTCTAATGCAAATATTGGATAATTCACAAATTATCAAGTAATATTAGTTTTGGTTGATATGCTTATGTTTGTATTATGGATTTAAAAGAGCAATGATCAAAATGCTTATTTTTAACTTTAATTTATGTTGAGATGGAGATTATTCTAAGTATGACGTCAAAATTGTATGTTGATGGAACATCAATATCATAAAGAAGTAGACAATGTAAATTTTCACATAGATAACTAATAATAATCATATAATGGTTTGAGCATTATGTAACCATGCTCAAAATTGCAAATAATTAAACAAAATCAATTGTCATAATAGATGTGTTCTTACATCTTACCTAGGAGTCTTCCATATGATTAGAAGTGATAATTATATTGGCTCCCACTTCTAATCTAATAAATATCAATAATGGTCTTCATATTATTAGAAGTGAGTCATGTTGGCTCCAACTTCTAATCTAATAAATATCAATAATAGTGATTGAATTTTGAGAAAAATAAACTCACAATTTTATGAAATATAAAATAAACCCCATTCATATTTTTTTTAAACACAAACTACTAATAAATAATAAATAACAAAATATAGCAATTTAATATATAAACTCTTTAAATCAATGATATATATACATATATGGCATCGTTGAGGTGGAATGAAAGGATTCCTCCCCACCGAATGACTCCCATTTTCATGGTTCAATGATAACCCCACCACCAACCGAATAAAGCAACAAACTAATTAGCACCAGATGGCACACTTAATTGCAGTGGGCAATATGGAATCCTCAATCAAGTAATATTTGCTTATAGTCTGTACGCCCACCCCACCCGTCCAACAGCTCTATTTGAAGCATTTTTAATGTATAAACTCTTTAAAATCAATTATTATATGTAATGTATGCTTAAATATTATATTAGATAATATATCGCGTCGTTTATTCAAGATTACAGGAGAAACCCCAGCGAAATATTTTATTATGTGTGAAAATGTAAGAACCTAACAATATTCAGTCTTGAATTTATCAATCTTTTCTATCCACCTTTTGCAAATCACTCTAAAATTCTCTGCGCAGTTCTCTTGCATTCGCTACTTTGTTCATCTTCGACGGTCTGCTCTTTTGCATGTCAAATTTTATTTTTCTTTGCAAATTTTATTGTTTTCTCTCTCTCATTGGTTCGGGCATGTGATAAGATTAACTGCATATATAATCATATGCAGGGCCAGTAAATTACGCCTGCGTTACAAGCTAAAACTATTGAATGCGGATGTTTTCTAAAACCGATATCGAAGCAAGTAATGAAGCCCATTGGAGTATCCGAGTAGGCAAGCCAAGCCAATTATCCTGGCAGCCGGGGATCAGCCGAGTAACGCAGCAACGATAAATGGAGGGCAATAATGAAGTGAGAAGCATTGATGAAATATCCCACATGAAAAACACTACATGATTTCCACCTCTTTATAGTTTGCCGCTGTGGAAGAGCGAAATAGGGCGGCTGAGAGTTTGTCAGTTGTCAACGATCCGCTCGCTTTATCGCTCGCTCGAGGTTGTCATTTGTCACCAATCCGCTGGCCAGAGAGGCTGCCACTATGTCACCCATGCTACGGACAGATCGGGCGGCTGATTGCTCGCCACTATTCAGCCACTATGTCACCAATCCGCTGGCCAGAGAGGCTGCCACTATGTCACCCATGCTACGGACAGATCGGGCGGCTGATTGCTCGCCACTTGTCACCCATGCTACGGACAGATCGGGCAGCTGATTGCTCGCCACTTGTCACACATCCGACGGCTCGATCACGCGGCCGAGAGGCCGCCACTTGTCACACATCCGACGGCTCGATCAATCGGCCGAGAGGCCGCCACTTGTCACTCATCCGATGGGCAGATCGGGCGGCCCAGAGGCCGCCACTTGTCGCTCATCCAATGCGCAGATCGGGCGGCCTAGAGGCCGCCACTTGTCACTCATCCGCTGCGCAGATCGGGCGGCCCAGACGCCGCCACTTGTCGCTCATCCAATGGGCAGATCGGGCGGCCCAGAGGCCGCCACTTGTCGCTCATCCAATGGGCAGATCGGGCGGCCCAGAGGACGCCACGTTTCACTCATCCGCTGGTCAGGTCTGCGTAGATCGACGGCGCAGATCAACCCAGATCCGACGGCGCAGATCTGCCAGATCCGACGGTCCAGATCTTGGTAGATCGACGGCCCAGATCAACCCAGATCCGACGGCCCAGATCAACCCAGATCCGACAGCTCAGATCTCCCAGATCCGACGGCCCAGATCTGGCAGATCCGACGGCCCAGATCTCGCAGATCGACGGCCCAGATCAACCCAGATCCGACGGCTCAGATCTGTCAGATCCGACTGTCCAGATCTGCGTAGATCGACGGCCCAGATCAACCCAGATCCAATGGCTCAGATCTGTCAGATCTGACGGTCCAGATCTGCGTAGATCAACAGCCCAGATCAACCTAGATCCGACGGTCCAAGTGGCATTGCGTCGATTATAAATAGTGATGAAATGTGTTAAGGTTGTCAATGTGGGATATATGGTCAATGCCCTTGTTAGTTCCTCACGCTTACAGGCGCTGCATAGAGATTAAAATTCCGTCTGTCTGTGCATTAATACATGATTCATGTAAATGGTATCTTTCTCATTTCTCAGATTCATTTCAAGCGAAGAAGCTGTCGGTTTCCAAAGGCTGAATTAATGTCAACTGGATGTGCAACTTGAAGCGGGAAAATAATAAGCCTGCCTTACATAACTTTTACTACTCACTTTCCGCGGCCTTGGCAAATAGTGTTGGGAGAACCAGTGCTCGTTTAAGTCCAGTCGAATAACCACCAGCTTTGCGGTTATTATTCACTACTTGTATTGGGAAGGGCTCGCAATTCCCAACCAGCCGCAGAGGCAAAAAGGAAGCTTGAGCTCTTATAACCTGCGGAGTAACCGGTAAACGATGTATGCACCCACCATTTGATCGCTGAGCTTAAGATTTGGCTCATCATCGGGAGGGCTTGTTAAGATTTCGGGCTTGTTAATATTTCAGTTACAAATTCAATTATTATATAATGCTATGACAATAATTGTTGATGTAATAATGGCTCTGACCGGACATTAGGATGATAATTGTTGATGTGGTTTACAAAATTTACACAACTCTGTAATGAATCTGGTTTTATCGAATCTGGTTGATTTAAAAGCTAAAAAATAAAAATAGATTTTGCAATTTATTTAAATTATGATAGTAAGTATATTTTTATTTTCGGCCTGGAGTATGCCGTAAAACTGCTTCTGCTTGGCTAAGAGCTCGTCTTCCTCGGACGTAAGGAAATAGGTTAACGGCCCAAGACCTAGAGGCATCTGGCAGGAGTGAAACCCTGCTCCCTTACGGACCACCAGTGAGTTATTTCAGGTGGGGTGGTTTTCCTTGATAACAGTGATGAGTCAAACCGACATTCGCGGATAGCAGCCAGAGATGGCTGTCCTCACTGTTGGGTTGACACCTGAGTTTGATAGGTTTTTCCACCTTTTGAAAAAAAGTATATTTCTATTTTTAAATTTATTATCTTGTATTATTTAAAATTTTTTATTATTATTTAGATTAAAATCTTGTATTTTCATTAATAATTTTGTCATTGAACTTAATTTATAAATCTATTAGAATTATATTAGTTTGGTCTATTACAATTATATTAATTAATTTATAAATTTATTAAAATTATATTAGTTTGGTCTAATTTAATATAATTTAAAGTTATTTATAAATCTAATTACAAAATAATAACATATAAATATAATTTTTTAAATCTCATTAAATGTGAATGGATTTAGTTTTTCTAAAAGTTTATTACTTCACACTTATTTTTCTCATTGTTTTGATTTAAAAGCAAAAAAGAATTCCAGTATGTTGATTTAAAAATTAAAAAAAAAATAGGGTTGTTTTTGCAGTTTATTGTTATTATGATAGTAAGCCATCTTTAAATCTAATTTAAAAATCTTTATCGTTATTTAAATTACTATAGTGTATGTTTATCAATATCAAATTTAACTTATAAATCCATCGCAGATCTTTATAGTTATTTAGATTACTATAGTGTATGTTCATCAATAACTCTCAAACTTAACCTATAAATCTATCACAGTTATGTTAGTAATCTTTAATTCAATATAATTTTAGATTATTTAAAAATCTAACTACAAAATCAACCAAATATAAATATAATTTTTTAGAATTTTTTTCAAAGTAAATGGGGATCAATTTTTCTCAAATTTAATTATTCCATAGTTATTTTCTCAAATCTTATCAAGCTATTGAAAGAATTTATTGATATCCATTAGATTAGGGGTTGGAGTTAACATAATTATACATCATACTTACAATAATATAAAACAATGTTGAACAAATCACTGCCCTTTCAAATCCATAATACAAATATAGACCTATTAACCAAAGCCAATATTATTACTTGTTAATCTGTGAACTATCCAATATTTGCTTAAAAAAAATATGCTTTAACCATTAAACTTTGAATCATTCAAAACATTTATATGATCTAAATGAGAGCCAAAATTTCTAATAATATTCAAACACTCATAAGATGAGCTAAAATATTGTTTTTATATTCTAGATTTTTTTGGTAGGAATGTGAAATTTGTTTTTCCTAAGCTTCTACAGCTACCACGTAAATCTATTCACATTTTGGACTATGTTAATATAATTATGGCTATTCCACAATTTACAATTTTGATATTATATTTAGAAAAATTATAAAATAAAGTTAAAAATAAGCACTTTAATATTTGCCTTCTTAAATCCATAATACAAAGATGTACATATTAAAAAGATATATTTTACCATTTATATTTTGTTAATTTGTGAACCACCCAATATTTGCATTAAAAAGATAAATTTTACCATTTATATGTTTTTTATAATATTGATATTCCTTGACAATTTTGATTTTGACATAATAATATAAAATAAAGTTAAAAATGAGCATTTTCATCAATTCATATTACAAGTATAAACATATCAACCTAAATTAATATTATTTATTAATATTTGAACTATTCAATATTTGTATTAAAAAAATATGCTTTTACCACTTATCAAAACATATCATTAAAGTCATAGCTTGCCTCACATTATGAATCAGCATAAAAATATGCATTCATATTTAAGCTTTATCATACAATTTAATTTTAATGTTTTTATGTTATTAATTGAAATGATAATATTCTAGATTTTTTTTATATTTTTACAATTTACCCCATATTATGTAATGTAACAAGTATATATTTAAATTTTATCATACAATTTATTTTTCATATTATTATATTGTTAACGACTCATACAACTTTATTTTTAATAATTTAATAATTTTATATTATAATGTAAATTTTTCAATTATTTTATATTACTTATTAGAAATAATATATTGACTGACTTTTATGTTTTTACCATAAGATTGTTAAATATAGCAAAGATTAAGAACAAATTCTTCATGCAAGCTCCATAGTGAAACTGGCCCCTGGTAGTTCCTAAAAACGCCATGGATAGAAAAGATCTGCCCAATATTTGAGCGAAATAGGCACATCGAGGATGAAAAACCACTTCCTCTTAGAGCTGGGCCCTGCATACAACCACATTAGATCTCATTTCACAACCCTTTGTTCGAATACTGACCTTACTAGCCTTTTACAATTGCCAAAATTATAGTGAACTCGGGAGGCTTCTCTCCAAGCTTTTTGAGCATAGGAATAAAATCTTAAATCAAAATAAATAATTTGTCTTTAGGTCCTATAGATCATTATTTGGTCTCAGCGGACGTTAACCATCATCATCATCATCATCATCACCATTTGCCTCACTTTATGAGTGAACAAAGTAACGAATATACTTAAATGACTTATTTTTAATGTTTTTATATTATTAATTGAAATGATAATATTCATGACTTTTTTATATTTTACCTACTACCACTTGCCTCTCACAATTGCTTCACTTTATGAGTCAAAAAAGTAACAAGTATGCATTCATATTTAAATTTTATTAAATGACTTTGCATTCATATTTAAATTTTATTAGATACTTATTTTTAATGCTTTTATATTATTTATTGAAATAATAATATTCATGGTTTTTCATATTTTACCTATTTATGCACTAACGACAACCTTATTTTTCCTATTTTCCCTATTTTCCTTGAGCCCCAAAAGATACTACATAATTTAATTTTACCTATTTTCCTATTTTGGCACCTTATTTTTCCTATTTTCCCTCAGCCCCAAAAGATACTACTTTCTTATTTTCCTACATTATTTTTCCTATTTTCCCTTAGCCCCAAAAGATACTACATAATTTATTGCTTTTTATTTTCATTGGAAGTATATATTTTTTTACCTCAAATATCATAATGAATGTATTATTCTCTTTTTCTTATAAAAAATTAAATTGAGTAAAATTATATATTGGTAGATTGTAATTTTATGGTAAGAATGGTTCTCTTTATGTAAGGAAGTATGATGTGAAATTTGGGAAAGGGGCTTGTGTTTCAAGCTTAAATGTGAAGATTTAGGATTAGGATAATGAAGCATGCTTAGGTTTGACAATGATACTACATAATTTGATCTATTTATGTAGGAACGACAACTTCATTTTTTTCCTATTTTCCGTGAGCCCCAAAAGATAGCACATAAAACTATTCACATCTATTGCATTTAGATTAGAATTAATATAACTATCATATTTAAGTTTTATTAAATGACTTATTTTTAATGCTTTTATATTATTAATTGAAATAATAATATTCATGATTTTTTTTTTGACCATTTTTTTTAAAAAACTTTTCTTATTTTTCCTTAGCCCAAAAAGATACTACATAAAACTATTGGCATCTATTTGGATTTAGATTAGTATTAATGTTTTATTAAATGATTTATTTTTAATGCTTTTATATTATTAATTGAAATAATAATATTCATGAGTTTTTTATATTTTATATTTTAGGAAGGCAATCTTATTTTTCCTAAGCCCTAAAAAATACTACATAAAACTATTCGCATCTATTGGATTTAGATTAGTATTAATATAACTATAACTCATAGTGGCTTGCAAGACTCTTAAGCTACATGCAAGATCAAGATCTTTTAGGAATCAACTCAAGGCTACCTGCAAAAGTAGTATCTATTAAGAACCAATTCCAAGTAGTGAAAGAATCAAATGTTTTATTACTTACCAATGTGATGCATTGACAAAAGTTAACAATGTAATGCATTGACAAAAGTTGCAAGATCTATAAATTTCTATTAGATTTGGATTAATATTAATATAACTATCACAAACAGTGACTCGTAGGACTCTTGGGCTACATACAAGAGCAAGATCTATTAGGAATCAACTCAACGTTACATTAAAAAATCAATATTTTTTAATAAATGCATTAACAAAAGTTCTTTCCCTATATGGTTGTTGTGGCCTAATCAACGTCACTATCAAATATATCATTACTCAACAAAAGTTCTTTTCCTATATGGTAAGGCAAAGGTGAACAAGAATTTGTGACTCAACTATATGTATTATAAAAAGTTCTTTTCCTATATAGTTGTTGTGGCCTAATCAACATCGCTATCAAATATATCATTACTCAACTATGTAAGACAAAGGTGAACAAGAATTTGTGACTCAACTATGTAAGACAAAGGTGAACAAGAATTTGTGACTCAACTATGTAAGACAAAGGTGAACAAGAATTTGTGACAACCAAAATGTTGGGAAGAGGCCACAAGCCACCCTATTTTATAATAAGATTATGTTTTGCTTTTTTGTTTTTATTTATTTATTAGCCGGGACTTTTTTTAATAGCAAAAGGAAATTATAAGAAAAATTAGGATTTTATTAAAATATTAGATACCTATATTTGTAAGAAACACTGAGAAATTTTACTAGCAAATATATTAGAAATGATACTATAAAAACATTTCTACAAATTTAAATCAAATTGTCTTAGGTATATATTCATCATTTTTATCAATTGGGGAACTTTACTTTCTTTCTTCTCATGGACATCGTGAGAAATCAAATATTAGTTTGATAACATTTCTACAACTTTAAATCAAATTGTCTCTCTTAAGTATATATTCATCAATTGATAAAAAAAGAACTTTACTTGCTTTCTTCTCATGGATATTATTTGATAACATTTCTGCAACTTTAAATCAAATGGTCTCTCTTAGGTATATATTCATTGCTTTCTTCTCATGGATATTATTTGATAAAATTTCTGCAACTTTAAATCAAATGGTCTCTCTTAAGTATATATTCATTGTGTCTCTTAGGTATATATTCATCATTTGATAAAATGGGGAACTTTACTTTCTTTCCTCTCATTGATATTATTTGATAACATTTCTGCAACTTTAAATCAAATTGTCTCTCTTAGGTATATATTCATCATTTGATAAAATTGGGGAACTTTCTTTCTTCTCAGGGATATTTTATCAAGTAGCTTCGAAATTTTGAAGCAGCTTCAGACTTTCAGAGATAATATTTTATGAAGCAGCTTCGAAATTTTGAAGCAGCTTCAGACTTTTAGAGATAATGGATTGTGATTTCGTTCGCCATAAAAAAAAAATTGACTTCAGAAATTTTCCACCAACTAATATCATAAACTCCATGCCCAAAAAATTGACATAGGAAATTTTCCACCCACTAATGCAGGAAAAATGCAGGAAAAATGACTTCAGAAATGTTTCCCCACTAATATCATAAACTCCATGTGGACAACTAAATAGATACATGTCCTAAACTCAATGAAAAAATGAATAAAAACAATGAACAATGAATAAAAACATCCCAATAAATAAAAAAATTGACTTCAGACATTTTCCGCAACTAATATCATAAACCCCATGTGAACAAATGTGGACAAATGAATAGATACGTCTTAGGAAAAATGAATAAAAACAGATAAAAAACTAAAATAAAAACTAAAATAAATAGGAATATAAATGCACATCTTGTGACAAGTACTCGCATGGCAATCATGGCAATTGAGAACCAATTAATTGATAATACTTTGTGCTTAATGAATAATTTGGTAATCAACTGATTGCCAAAAAAAGAATTCATTTTTTTCTGCTACTCAATCTTATCACAAAATTGTCTTTTCGTATTTTGAACGATTACGGTAGAAATCCTGCAAAGCCTTTGCAGGTTAAGCTCTTCCCCTTATCTCATCATGAAATTAGTATGATTAAGCTCTTCCCCTTATCTCATCATGAAATTAGTATGATTACTGTAGAAATCCCCCTTTGCAAGTTAAGCTCTTCCCCTTGTCTCATCTCATGAAATTAGTATGAAATTAACATGAAATTGGTAAAACTTTCATTGCATTGCAAGTTAAACTCTCCACTCTCTCTTTGTAGGTTATGATCTAGTGTGTCTCCCATGAAATCATCCGCATAAAATCATACCATCAAAACTGCAGATACCCTCCCATGGAATTGCAACAATGAGTCCATTGAAAATTTATTAGTTGACTTCTTACACACTTAAGAGATGGACTCACTGAACACCTTCAAATTCTGCCTTTAAGTGGAGCTCTACTGCATATGTGAGCTTCACCGGAAAGGGAACAATGCAATCATAGAAATTCTGAGACAAAAAAAAAAAGAAAAATACCATCAAAGCTGCAGATACTCTCCCATCCTTGGAATTGCAAGGATGAGTCCATTGAAAATTTATTAATTCACTTCTTACACACTTAACAGATGGACTCACTGACCACCTTCAAATTCTGCCTTTAAGTGGAGCTCTACTACAAATGTGAGCTTCACCGGAAAGGGAACAATGCAATCATAGAAATTCTGATAAAAAAAAGTCTCTTACAACGCTTCAGGGAAAAAAGAGAGTACAAAAAAACTCTTGGAACGTTCAAGAATAAAAAATAAAAAAAACTCTTACGTTTCACAATAAATTTGCTCCTGATAATATACCATCAAAACTGTGGATACCCTCGCAACAATGAAATTGTCCATTGAAAATTTATTAATTCAATTCTTACAGACTTTTCAACCGATGGACTTCAATGACCACCTTCAAATTCTGCCTTTAAGTAGAGCTCCATTGCACATGTGACCTTCACGGGGAAGGGAACAATGCAGTCATAGAAATTCTGAAAAAAATAAAAATATGCCTTAAAAAAATCATATTTTTAGGCTCGCAATTTATTAAGATGTAATTTACACTCGGAAGCACTTGAAGGATGAAATGGGGCTGGATATATAAACCATTTCATTGACCTGTAATTGACTTTCAAAGCATTCAATTCATTTGAAGGACGACGACTGGATCTTTTCTCTCAAGCACACAAACTGTCACAAAGACCAGGATCATAGCACAGATACAATAGCATGAATCATGAATGTTGTTTGTTGTTCCTGCAGCAAAAGAGAGGTAGCTCAATAATCAAATAGGCAAGTAAATAATCAAACATATAAGCTGTGATCCAAAGGCAAAAAAGTTGGCCTTACTACTAGCCCAATCATTCAAGATTGATCAATGATAGTTGCACACTGACTCTCAGGGGCTACTTTCATAATGTGAAGGATGTAAGGGCCATTGTAATCAAGGCATGCCCAGACAGAAAGCTTTGATGCCAGTGGCTTGGGCAAGCATTCAAAGGAACTATACTTAAATTTGGCCAGCCTTACCTGTAGAGCTCCACTGTAAAAGTAAATTGATAGTCATTGTTACTGCCCATGATGTCAACCAATTTGACAAAGTAGCTACACTACCATCCACACCCTTGACATTGGCTTGGGCAAGCATTCAAAGGAACTATACTTAAATTTGGCCAGCCTTACCTGTAGAGCTCCACTGTAAAAGTAAATTGATAGTCATTGTTACTGCCCATGATGTCAACCAATTTGACAAAGTAGCTACACTACCACCCACACCCTTGACATTAACAGGGAGTATCTGCAGTAGGAAAGGACTATTCAAAAGAAATCATTGCATCTATTGTTTAAACAGATGCATAAAGATACTGGTTGAACAATGGATGCATAAAGATACTGGTTGAACAATGGAATTAGATCAATATGAAGAAAAGATGTAGTAATTAATTTGTGCTGAGAAGCAGTCATCTCAGGGAATATCTAAGAAGGTACATTACCTCAGACATAATCCATGGGATGGCCCAACACCAACACCAAGCGAGAATGAAGCAATATAAATCTGTAATGAAAAAAATCAACCAATAATATTAACTATTTATCACATACAAAAGAAATGAAAATAAATCAGTGCATCTATTATTTAAACTGCTGCATAAAGATACCGGATGAACAATGGAATTAGATCATTCTCGCAATATAAATCTGTAATGAAAAAAATTAACCAATAATATTAACTATTTATCACATACAAAAGAAATCAAAAGAAATCAGTGCATCTTGTTTAAACTGCTGCATAAAGATACTGGTTGAACAATGGAATTAGAGATACTGGTTGAACAATGGAATTAGATCAATATGAAGAATATGAAGAAAAGATGTAGTAATTAACTTGCGCCAAGAATCAATCATCTCACAGGGAATATCTAAGGAGGATATCTAGGAAGGTACATTAGCCCAACACCAAGCGAGAATGAAGCAAATATAAATCTGTAATGAAACCATCGACCAATAATATTATAATAACTATTTATTATATACAAGATGATGGTAGCAACTACAGGCCCATCTTATACGATACACTGACAACTAGAACTCTAAAACGTACCTGCAGATTCACTAAAGCCAAAATAGGGAAGAATGTTTCATATTGAGAATCTACTGCAGCATGAGCCTGAAACAGAAGAAAATAAATTTAGCTCACACAGCGAAATAAGGAATTTCAGATAATATTCAAACCAAATAAAAAATTTCAAATAAAAAATTTCAAATAATATTCAAATCATGATCTTATACAATACACTGACAACTGGAACTCTAAAACGTACCTGCAGACTCACTAAAGCCTAAATAGTGAAGAATGTTTCATATTGAGAATATATATGCAGAATGAGCATGAAACAAGAAGAAAATAAATTTATCCCTCACATACCAAAGGATGCACTATTACAAATAACAATCTATGTGTTTTGAATGCCGCCTTTAACCTTTTAAAAAGACTCGTATTTTATGCCATGGGATGAAATCAATCAAAATCTAAGTATTGCAAAAAATTAATGGTCTCAATAGTTAGTAAAGATAAGAAAGCATTACCTTTCTCTTTAATGTTCTCATTCAACCATTTAAAAGACTCCTTTTGCATGCCATATGTCGAAAAGAACTATAATCTAGGTACCATAAAACGTTGGTGGTCTTGGTACCTAGTAAAGCTAACAAAGCATTTTCTCTCTTCATTGCTTCCATTCAACCTTTTATAAATACTCGTATTATATGCATGTGCTGATTCATTATCTTTCTCTTCATTGCTTCCATTCAACCTTTTATAAATACTCTTATTATATGCATGAGTTGAAATGAATCAAAATCCAATTGGCACACAATGTTAGGATTTTATAAATACTCCCATTATATGCATGTGCTGAAATGAATCAAAATCTAATTGGCACACAATGTTAGTAATCCTAGTGCATGGCAAAGTGAGGAAAGCATTATATTCTTTAATTAGGTTGAATGTGTTGAAATGAATCAAAATCCAATTGGCACACAATGTTAGGATTTTATATAAATCCAATTGGCACACAATGTTAGTAATCCTGGCAAAGTGAGGAAAGCATTATATTCTTCCATTAGGTTTCTTGGAGGGGGTTAAAATAGTTTTTATTTAGGGGTCACTTCTAGGATACTAAGAATTAATTAAATGCCCAACAAGTAGTCCAATCAAACTTTTAAATTAATTAAATGCCCAACAAGTAGTCCAATCAAACTTTTAAATTAGAGTCACCAAACTCCGTAAAAGGTTCAAACTTGTTCGCTAGAGTTGAGGCCATATTCCAATTTGAAAATCTCTCCTTGGACTAATCATGTGGATTGTTACTATACTCATTTGCCATGGATATGGTTTTCATACTT
>APFE031444064.1:0-47495 GCA_000404065.3 Pinus taeda
TTTGAGCTTAAGAGGAGAGATCACATACCTTTTTGGCTTCATTAGGGAGTGAGTGAAGCTTTTCAAAGTAGAGGAGACTTCTTGTTGGACCCTGGGAGGAGCTTATACAGCGTCAAGGCAAAGGTTGTAAGGTTCTTCTCTTTTGAATTAATACAATCAAACTCATTTTTCTCAACAAGTATATCATGTTATTCGTTTCATGGACTCCTTGACTTTCATGTTAAATATGTTTTATAATATTGGATATTCAGGTGCTATTTAATCGTTTTCCTTTTTTGTTCTTGCAGGTTTGCGATAAAGGAACTTACTTGGATCAAAGGAGCGAAGGCATCTCCAAACTTGCGTTGGACATGAGGTAGGCCTTAAAACACATTTGTTTGCCATTATTTATAAAGTGCATTTAGAGAAAGATAGTGTCTGGTTGGTTTGTTTGTCATTAGGTCTTCATTAGATTCTAGGAAGGTTTGTCATTAGGTCTTCATTAGATTCTAGGAAGGTCTATCTTGTCCGCAAGATCGACTCATTCCACGTGACACAATGGTTCTTAGCGATTCTAAGATAAGTATGAGATCTATATGCTTAATTCTATTGTTTACACCTGTAGATCATATGCTTGCGATATGTTTGAAGAAATCTTTGCCATGGCTAGTGGGGGTCGGGTTAAGGGCTTGTTTAACTAATTGCTTCTACTTCATTGTTTCCCTATTATTTTATTGCTCTTAAGATATCATTTCATTATGGGTAGTGACTTGGGCTCTAGGCCAAGAAAAGTGGCTCAAATCCTAGGGACGCTAGCATAGAACTATACAAATTGGTCCTTGGACACTGGCATGAAGGCATGTGAGAGGGTATAGAGGTCATTGGATGCTGGCATGTCCATAACATGAGAGTGTCTAGAGGGCAAGTGATCAAAAGTTTTAGTGGGACCTAGGTGCAAGCCGCCTGATGTGTTGGCATGGTTCTCAGGGGTCCTGTAGCTGATGTGGAAGGTTTGTTTGGTGTGTTTCTGACGATTCTATTTCCTTATGGTCACATAGGAGGTCAAATCCAACCATAGTATCCTCTCATTGCATGTTTACCTCTTTTTCCCAGTTACCTAGGTAGATGTGGGAGGAGGGTGTTACAAATCTCTAGGTGCTTGCTTCAATCCATAGAGAGCCTTCTTAAATCCTGAGATGTGAGTTTCTTTATTATTCACTTCTAATCCTTGAGGCTGCTCAATGTACACTTCTTCATCTATTGTTCCATTTAGAAAGGCTATTTTAACATCTATTTGATGAATCTTCCGTCCCATAGTGGTAGCTAGAAAGATCAATGATCTAATCGTTGAAAATATAGAGAAACATCTGAAAAATCAGCCTCTTCGAGGGGGAAACCTACTTTACATTAAAAAAATGAACAATTCTTGGATGATACAAATGACAAGGCCTCCTTTCTATCTATAGGAGTCTTAATTGTTTCAACTTTATTTTGTTGGCAAACCAAACATTCTGCCACAAACTATTGAATATCAGATTTAAGGCCATCCTAAAAAAATTCCTTCTTAGCCCTGTGGTAAGTTTTTACAAATCTTGAGTTCCCTCATAAGGGAGAGGTGTGCAATTTCGTAAGAATATTTTGTTTGAGTTGGGAACTCTTACAGAGGTATAAGCAATCTTTGTACCATAACAAATCCTCTTTCCAGCTAAATGTATCATATGCACTAGAGCGTTGTTGTAACTTTTCAATGAGTGCCCACACTTCTTCGTCATTCTTCCATTCATCCCTTGCTTCGTTTATCCAATTTGGTTGGATAATAGAAATAGTGTAAAGCAATGATTCCACATCCTCATCCTTTCTTGAGAGTGCATCTGCAACAACATTTTGCTTCCCTTTTTTGTAGATGATTTCAAAGTCATAACCCAACATCTTTGTGACCCATTTTTGCTGCTCTTCTGAAGGTAATCTTTGTTCTAAAACGTATTTAAGACTATCATGATTTGTTTTTACCTTGAAGCGTCTTCCCATTAGGCGAGGTCATCATTTCTTAAGTGCATGTAGTATTGCCAACATTTCCGTCTCATAAATAGCTTTGTGTAAATATTTTCCTTTGATTGGATGACTTTCGAAAGAAATAGGTCTTTCTTCTTGCATTGAAACAACACCAATTCCATTTCCTGATGCATCACATTCCACAATAAAGGTTTTTGTGAAGTCTGGGGTAGCTAAGACCGGTGCTTGGCACATTGCCTCTTTAATATGTTCAAAGGCTTTCATTGCTTCTGGAGTCCAAGAAAATGCATCTTTCTTCAGTAATGTTGTTAGAGGTGTTGCTATTCTCCCATAATTATTGACAAACTTTTTATAATACCCAGTGAACTTGAGAAATCCTCAGAGATTCTTTATGTATATGGGGATTTTCCATTCCTTAATGGCTTTAATTTTTATAAGGTCTACCTTAACACCTTCATGAGATACAATATGACCCAAATATTCCACCTCTTGTACTCCAAAGAAACATTTGGAGGTTTTTTCATATAATTGTTTCTCCTCCAATTGTTTGAGAACTTTATCAACATGTTGAACATGATCAAAAAATACTAACACAAATTTTCTAAGGAAGGGTTGGAAAATGGAATTCATCAAACCTTGAAATGTAAAAGGTGCATTGGTAAGGCCAAAAGGCATGACCAAAAATTCATAATGACCTTCATGAGTTCTAAATGTTGTTTTTAGAATATCTTCAGTCTTCATTCTAATTTGATGATATCCTTAACGGATTTTCAACTTGGTGAAGTAAATTGCTCCATGCAATTCATCCAATAATTCATCAATTACATGAATGGGAAATTTATCTTTAATAGTGATCTTGTTGAGCTCCCTGTAATTCAGACACATGCGCCATGATCCATCCTTCTTGTGCACCAATACTACTAGAGTAGATAAAGAACTTTGGCTAGGTTGAATTATACCAGCCTCTAGCATTTTTGCAACCATATGTTAAATTTCACTCTTTTGGGCATAGGGATATCTATAAGGCCTGATGTTTGGAGGAACACTTCCTTGAATCAAATGAATAGCATGATCATGACCACGAATAGGTTAGAGGAATTTGGGAGTCTCAAATACCTTGTAATGATTATCAAAGACTTTTTGGAGATCTGGAGAAATAGAAGATTTCGACGTGGGAACCTCTAGCGAACATAATTATGCAATTACGCCACATTGTTCTTTCTTTAGAAGCTTTGTCATGCCATTAGAGCTTATTATATTTCCCAGTTTCCCTGTGATACCCCTTGATTCAAATTCCTTTCCTTTTGAAAAAAAATTCAAGAAAAGTTCTTGAAAATTAAAAGCTACCGTACCCAAAGATTGTAGCCATTAGACTCCTAGTACAACATCAACACCACCCATTGGAATGGAAAGCATTGGCCTATTCAACACATATTCTCTCATGGATAGCTTGATATTATGGCACTTTCAATAGAAATTTATTGTTCTTCCATTTGCAACCATCACTTGACACTCTGGTGTTGGATATAGGAAGAAATTCAATTCCTTTGCTATCTTACAATGAATAAAATTATGGGTACTTCCTGAATCAATCAACACTATTACCTTTTTATTCTTGATATGTCCTTTTATCTTAATAGTTTGAGGAGTGGTTATTCTGATCAATGCATTAGAATATATGGTTGGATTAATTTATTCTTTCTCTAGGCTTTGTTTTTGGTGTGTATCCTCTGCTTTTGATGTTTCTTGTCCTTTTCTTCTTCATCTTCACAATCTATGTAAAATAATTTATTCTCAACACACTTATGACCTTTAATGTATTTTCTATCACAATTGTAACAAATCCCTTTTTTCTTCTTTTTTCCCCATTCTTGTGGTGTCAACCTTGTATGCTGTGGAAGGCTAGGGGAAACAAGACTTCCATCTTTATAGTTGTGATTGGTAGGCCTCCTTGTTGCCATAATTTCTATTTCAATTTTTCTTGCCAAATTGAATTCCTTCTCCAATGAATCAAGTTCCCAAATGCCAACCTCATGTTGGATGTTATCATTTAATGTCCCTATGAACACATCAATCCTATGCTCTTATGGAATATCTTTTACCCTTATATTCAATTTTTGGAAGTCCTCAATGTACTCCATTATTGAACCTTTTTGTTTGAGATTTATCAATTGGCTAAAAAATGTGTTTCTTTTTGTATCCTCATAATGTGCTATCATTTCTTCCATAAAAATTGTCCAAGTGACAATTTTTTTTATGAGAGCAAAGTCATCGATACCATACAAACTGATTGGGTTCCAAATATAAAGTTGCAATTCATACCTTTTGTGTGTTTCTCACATTATGGAGATTAAAATATTGCTCCATCTGTAGTATCCATGTTACGTGATCCTTTCCAGCAAACTTCCTCATATCGATCTTTGGAACATGGTGGGTCTTCAATCCAACATTAGAGTCTATGAAATCATGATTAGCATTTCTTTTGTTCTCATCATGAGTTTCATTTACTACCCTTTCGCCATTAGTAAGAATTTCTTCTAGCAACTTTGTCAAATCTATCTTCAGATCTTCCATGTGCCTTTAATTTTTGCTTTTATACCATTCATCTTAGCTTCCATTCCATCCATATTAGCTTCCACGCCATCCATATTAGATTCAATGCCATTCATCTTAGCTTCCACGCCATTGATCTTAGATTCCACGCCTTTCATCTTAGCTTCCACGCAATTATTTAAACCATCCATCTTAGCTTCCATGCCTTTCTTTAAACCATCCATCTTAGCTTCTGTTACTTTTTGTGAGAGTGAAATTTGTTGCACTTGGTCTCGTAATTTTGATATATCATGTTGAATTTCTTCCTCTTCTTCATGAGTCGTGCTAGAGATTTCAGGTTGCTTACTAGGTGTTTCCATTTTCTTTCTTCGGAGCATAAATTAATGATAATTATGCTTTAATATTTCCTTTGAATACCTTCAAACTAATTTTTCAAACCAACTTATGCAAATTTTTAAAAAGACTACACACCTTTTTGGCTTTATAGGAGGTCAATAGTGAATCGATTGTGTCTCAGTAATTTTGAATCTCCAAGGTTTGAAATTCCATCATGTGGTAGCCCTTTGAGTCCCCGTTCCAACCCCACAAGTATTATCAAGATTGGATTCTTCAAGAAAGAGTTATTCCAAATCTCCCATGATGACCATATTATAGACAAGTTCAGTAGAGCGAACTTGTACGAAGTCCCATGTGTCACTATTTTGACCTTCGGACCTGAAACTAATACAAAGAAAAATAAAGCCTGTCCTCTTTCTATTCCTTTTTAGGAAATTTCAATCAATGCTAAGAGAGAGGGTTATGATGATTTCCCCAGATCACCTATTTGAGATATGATTCATATGCCTACAAAAACCCTAACTTCCTTGGATCATATCTCTGAAAATATAGAGAGATAAGATCTGAAATTCATACCCAAGGTTCATCAAAGTTTCAACTCAAATGGGTTTTACAGTGCTTCTGAGACGTTTTAGAAAACAAGTTATATTGAAAATTCCATGATGACCTGTTTGAAGTAGTGAAACCCTAGAAACCAAAGCACTGAAACCAATTGTTATGCAACCAACTCACAAAATAGAAGAAAAGATAGAGCAACGACTTCAAAATCAACCTCTTTGAGGGGGAAATCTCCTTTATATTACACAAAAGAATAATTCTTGGATGATACAAATGACAAGACTTCCTTTCTATATATAGGAGTCTAAGGGGTCACAATATAGTCAGAGCTGACATAACAATAATAATGTAAGGGAACAACATTAACAATAGTGGGCTTCTATGGAGCACAATAATAACAATATGGGGACAACATGGGCACAACAATAACAATAAGCGCTATAATGACAATAATAATAAGGGAATACACTAGTATTATAAGGGCCTAACAAGTTGTACAACTGGAAGTAGGAGCAAATGTTTCTTCATAATAAATCCATAAGCCTATGGCTACACACCTAGCCTTATACTTTTCAATGCTCTCATTAAATGCATGTTTTATTTTATATATCCATTTGGAAGTGACAACCTATTTGTCACTAGGTCTTGGAAAAATTTCCCAGACACCATTCTTCATTATAGATTGGTATTCTTCTTGAATTAAATTATCTCATTCTGGATTTTTGGTTTCCTTTTCATAAGTGGAGGGTTCAACTTTAGTATCTTTTCCATGTAAGATGCATATCCTGAATAAATTTTAGGATTCTTGCTTTCTCTGAAGGTTCCCTTTGCTGCTACATGTCCTTCAACTTCTTGAAGAGTTGTTCTTAACCAAGTTGGCCTCTTACGAGTTTATGAAATGATGAGTTATTGCACAAGATCACTTGGTCCTTTAAAATCTTCATGATTGATTCTCTGATTATTACCATGATCGAACATTTCTTCAAATATGGGCATTTCTTCTTCATTAGAGTCAATAGGAATTTCTTAGGATTTCTTGAATGCAATATTATCATTGAAGATGACATCCTTGCTTACTTGAATATGACGGTATTACTTAATGTATACTCTATAGGCATTATACATTATTGTTACAATTGATTTGCCCCATAGGAACTTGGGTAAGTATTAATCATGTAGCATGGATCTAACACATTCTTCAATTGATCTATTATTCCTTTCAGCCACACCATTCTATTGTGGATTATAGGGAACTATGAACTCACTCTTAATTCTTTCTTCATTGTAAAATGATGCAAGTTCCTTTGAAGTATATTATCCATCATTGTCAGATATAAGGGTATTTATCTTTCTTTCTATCAAAATTTATGCTTCTACTTTGAATTCTTGAAATTTCTAAAAAACTTCACCATTAGACTTGAGGAGATATATCTAAGTCTTTCTAGAGCGATCATCATTGAATGTCACATAATATTGATGAACTCCAAGAGATGTTTCTACTATAGTTCCAAAAACATTGGAATGAATGAGATCCAATATCTCCTTGGATCTTGTATCAATGCCTGCAAAAGGTTTCTTCACATTATTTCCTATAGCACATCCCTTACAAACTCCTTCATTGTCTTCTTTCAATTTAGGGATGTCGTTAACCAGTTGAATCAAATATGAAAATATCTTATAGTGAAGGTGACCATATCTTCTCCACCAAAGTTCAGAAGGGATAATATCTAAGTGTACAAGAGCTTGAGGTAGACGTGTAAGAAGCTTATATAACCTACCCTCATGAATCCCAATCACCTTAGCTTTATTAATTCTATAACCCTTAGCCCATACAAGAACTTTACCATCAAAGAAAGAAATTCTATCACCTTCATATTCTAGGAAATGAATATAAATAAAGTTTTTCTTCAAGGCTAGAACATAGAGTATATTATTGAGATGAATTCTTCCACCATTTTCAAGCTTCAAAGAGGTGGATCCAATTCCTTTGATTGAATAACTATTCTTATCTCAAATTTCAACTGAATTAGAGGAGGTTCCCTTTGATAGAGTTTGTAGCTATCCACAATCCCCTGTCATATGTCTTGAAGCTCCACTATCAATCACCCATACATTATCATCTTCAAAAGTACCATAGAGAGCAAAGAAGAAACCTCGAGATCCATAACAACTTGAGATAGTTGGGAGATGAACTTGATTAAACATCCTTTGATGGAATCCAAGAGACTTCTAATAGACTTGAGACCATTCTTCATATAACTTTCCATTACTTCAAGAATGTCTTCCTTTGAGATAGGTATTTCTTCAAGAAAGAGTGCCAACAAAGTGATCTTCAACTCATTCTTTCCTTCACCTTAGCTTTAATACAATGTTGAGAAATAAAGGTATATGTAGATTCCTCTTACTTGATAATTACTTATGAGATTAAGTTGGCCTTATATTAATTTATATATCTTCTTTCATCAAGAAATTACCAAAACATAAAGTACATGAAGATCACAAGAACAATAGAACATAAGATATAGGCTCCAAGCCAAGAAAAAACCATCCAAGGGGAAAACCCAGTAAAAGTATTCTGTTCTTATAGATTTAGTTCAAAATGAGACTTCCAAGACCCAATAACCAATACCAAGACTTCCACCAAGCACCAAGTCATCCCTCCAAAGATTTTCTCCAAAGAACACAAAGTCTACCAAAGCCAACGAAGGTCAACCTCCTCAAAATATGCTTCAATCAAAGTTTCAACCCTCCAAATTAGGTCTACAACTCGACCTGCAATTATCATCCCTGAAACTCTCACATAAACCCTAATATTTTCACATGTATGAGCATAAATAGTCAAATTCGAGTCTGCTTCCTTCGCCTTAGTATTTCTTCTTATTTTCTTATCCTTCACTCTTATTTTTCTTCTTGTCTTGGTGCAGATCAAACTTGTTGAGATTGGTGTCCAAATGAGTTGAAGCCTGTTCCTTTTTATATCCTTCTCAAGGGGTTGAATAGGCCTCTTCTAGGCTGAATTTCACTAACAAGGCCGGCTTGGTCTTGGGAGCCCAAATTGACTTTATAAACTAAAAAACAATGTTTCTTTCTTGATACAAATGGCCCAAATGGGTATTTTACATATGTCAATGACTCTTTTGAATCATGACACATATTTTTCTTGACTTGACAAACCATAGAAGCATAAAATGTATGTTTGACCTAATTGACCAATCAAACGGAGCATGGAACCCATGCTTGAAAAACAATATTTTTCTTTCTTATTTTACTTGTTACATAAAATATATATACTGACATGAGTATAATGACAATTTTGAAGACTGAAACTAGTTTCATTTTACAACACGAAACTCATGCCCAATACCCTGCCCTTTCTTCAAATCCCTTATAGAAAACCCTAGGATCCTCAGAAATACCAAAGGAAATGTTGTAGTAACATCTTCAAGACCCATTAACTCCAATAATCTTGCAAAAATCATATAGTTTTGGGGCTTTGGAAAACCTTGACGACACCCATCCCTCTTATATTATTCCCTCTTTAGGGGTAAGAAAGGAAGACCCCCAATCTTATGCAGTAGTAGTCTAAGTGTCCTCTTCCCCCCCTTAAGGTTCACCTTACCATTCTTGAAATAAGGCAATACCAAATTTGATTCAGAAAAAGATTCAAATAGGGAATCTAGGCATTAAGGATGCCCCTCCAATAGAGTATCTCAAGAAAAATGATAGAAATAGATAAATATCTAGGCACTCAAAGTGTATTAAATCCTTTTGTATGCAACACTAGGTTGAAGACACAAAATTCAGGCCCGTCCTCTCAGAGGGGACCTTGTAAAACCCATAAATAATGATGAAAATAGTGTCTTGGAATGGTAGGGGGATTGACTCAGAGGAAAAATGGAATTGTATTATAAGTTTAATTATTTTAGAAAACCCTTTAATCCTTATTCTTAAAGAGACCAAACTAAATAAAACTGAGGTAATATCTCTAGGTTTGAAGGTATAGATACAAAGTGTCAAGTTAGGCATAGATTCTAGAGGTGCTTCAAAAAGACTTTGGACATTGTAGTTTTCTCAATTCTTGATGGAAGAATCCCTTCAAAATCAACACTGGATAATAACTTCTTTGCATCACTCCAAAAAAAGGAGTTATTTATTGTTCTTAATGTATACATGTCTATTACACCTAGATAAAAACCAATTTTCTAGGCCTCACTAAATAATATTCATTCTCAAATTTCCCCACCCCATAGAATAGTTAGGGGAGATCTCAACACCACATTAGACCTCTTGTAAAAAATACGCGGGCTCAAAGTTTGAGATCCCTCAATGGAAAATCTAGAAGATCTTATCTCTTCTTAGGACCTTCTTGACATCAAACGAAACTTGGGAATATTCACTTCATCCAACAAAATAATTAGCTTTGGGCACATTTTTTCAAGTTTTGATAGGTTCCTTGTTCGTCGCACCTTCCTTCTTGATCTGGTTTTCATCTCTTCGAAAGTTATTCCCTTGTCTGCTTCTGGCCCTCAACCCATTTCTCTACTTCTTTAGCCATCCAAACAACTAGGTCCCATTCCTTTTTCCCTCAACCATCTATTGCTTTAGGATCCTAATGTAATGGAGGTCATTAAAAAATCTTGGAATACTTGGATCATTGGCTTCCCAACTTACATTTGAGAATATAAAATTAACTTAATAAAAAATGCAGTTAGAGTCTAGGCAAAATTTTATTACTCTCCCCTTGAAAAATATCTAAAAACTCGTAAAGCCAATATTGAATATATCCTCTCCCAAATGGACCACAACTAAATCACTCCCATCCTCCTCTAGCAAGAAAAATATGCATCACTCCTACCACTAATCAATTCAAAGGAACGAAACTCATTGGCAAATTAGGTATCAAAGTCTTTGGCCAATAGTGGGAGAAAAAAACACTTCCTACTTCCTTGAGCAAGCCTTTGCTTGTCAATGGAGGAATAATGTCACTTCGATTAAGCCCGATGATGACCAATCCCTTTCCAACTTTCATGACTAAAAAAATGAAGCCTTCCTCCACTTCCAAAGTTTGTTCCATGCCCCACAAAACCCAAATGTAGAAGTAATGGAATAGATGTTTGAAAAAATCCTTGGTATCATTATCTCCAAAGATAACCTCTCTTTTATGCAACAAACTGAAGAAACTAATGTGATGGAGGTTATTTGGGGCACTGATCTAGACAAAGCCCTTGGCCTTGATGGTTTCATAGTCAATTTTTACAAGGCCTACTGGCATACCATCAAGTTTGACCTCATAATAATTTTAAAATATGTCCATGAATAATGAAAAATGGGGGGTGTTTTAATCTCCACCTTCCTGACTTTAATTCCCAAAGAAACCAATCGCTCTTCCTTCTCCAAATTTACACCATCTCCCTTTATAATGTATCTTACAAGATACTCCCTAAAATTGTTAGATTTTAAGCTTCTATGGCCTTCTTTTGGAAAAATATAGTTCGGATTATCCACTGTATTATATACATCTTGTCGACGTTTCAAATCCCAAAGGGGGATCAATCTTCAGGACAAAAAATTTGAGTGATTGAAAGAAGAGTCAAAACAACAAGAGAGAAGGTGAATAAATAATGAATGAACAAAAATCACTTAAAAGATTGACTAAAATGCTAAAATTATAAAATTATAAAAAATAAACCTAAATTAATTTATTAGAAATGAAAAATATCAAATAAATGACTTAATAAAAATATAAATAATAAATAAATAAATAAAGGTATAATAATCATTATTAATAATAAATAAATAAATAAATTTATGAATAATTATTTATTTATTTATTGTCATAAATAAATAATAATAATTATAAATGAATAGATAATAATAAATAAATAATTAATTAATAACAACTAATAAAATATTTCATTTAAATCGTTAAGGTTAATATATCATAATCAATAAACAAAAATTAGAAACAAATAATAACTTACCACTATTGATTACTTAATTCACTTATTAATAATAATAATTTATTTATTTGTTAAGAAAAAAAATAATAATTATTATGCATAAATTAATTAATAATAATTTATAAAATAAATAAATAATTAACTAATACTTTAATTAAAAACTAAAGTTAATTATTTTTATATAAATAATGTTAATGACGCTAATGATGGAGCTAAAATTGTAAAAAATTCAAGATAAGGAAAGGAAATAAAGTTATTCTTGGGATACTATACCTTGGAAGGAGACCTTGAAGAGCTGATATGTCTAATCAGGGGAAACAAATTTCCATTGATCTCATTCTTATCATCCTTGTCGAGATTGTGTGGATATTTCATAATTTCAAGTGCTTCTCTGATTTTCCTCCTTTGATAGTGTTCTTTCCTAGCGATAATTTTGGCACTTTCTAGACAAACATGATGCTTGGTCTTTGACGAGTGTTCTGCAAGGGTTGAAGTTCATGATATCCCATTCTTAATATCAATTCAGTGCTCTTTTAGTCTTGATTTTAAAGAACGCCTTGTCTCTCCAATATAACTTCTACCACAAGAACAATCAATCTTATAAACTCCTTTAAATTGTTGTTGATTGATGCTATCCTTGACATACCTCATTCTTTGCTTAATCGTCCCAGATGTTGTAAAATGATTGAATATGTCCTTCTTCCCTAAAATCTTTGAAAAATTGTTATTACAATAGAATTATTCCTCGATTTTCTCATGTAAATCATAGGTTTATTTGTTAGTATAATAATAAATATTTTTTAAAATTAAGTTTGGTTCTTGTCCGTGGTGAAATTAGGAAAACCCGTGCCTCATTAGGCAGACTTGGCCATTCAACCCTTACCACTCACTTAAAGCTAGCCAACGTCAACGACAAGTATTTATAGAGAATGATTGATGCAAAGGCTGCTCTGAAATCTTAAAAGGAAGGAAAAATTTCTCATGAAAGGCAGTCTAAGAAGCTCTCTAGATTAAGACACAATATTCCTAGAACTATTCTAGCTGAGTCTTCCAACATTGGTATTAACGAACTTGAAGGTTTCGATTTTACATGAGTAACCCTAGGCATTCATTATTATAGGTGGAAGTCATAGAGAATTTTGGTGATAACATTTTCTATGGTGACCTCAGTGAGCATCACAAGAGTGTTGAGAGCAGGGATACATATAGCGAACAAAGCATTGTTTTACCTGGAGGCATCAATGTTGATAACAACAATATAATTAATAAAGATAGAATCATCAAATTTGATATTATAGAAAATATCAGTCTTCCCAGGATTGTTCCAGTCAAGAGTTGTTTTGGAAATATATGGGGGGGGGGGTGAATCAATATTTATTTTCAATTATTACTTTTACTAGTTAAATAAATTATATTTAGAACACAAACTGAACAATAGGAATAAATTCTTCTATTAATATAATATTTATAATGAATCAATTAAAATAATATAGGGCTCCAACCCTTGATGAAGACACCGATCTTCAACCTCCCAGGCTCCAAGCTATTGCCAAGCACCAACTTGGTCTTTCACGAGGCTCCAACCTCTAGGGCACCAACCCTACCATCTCAAGGCACCAACCTTGTGTTTAAAGGCTCCAACCCCTATGACTCCAACCCTTCTCTGGTATAGGCTCCGACCTGGTTTCTTGAGGACACCGATCCTTTAGTGCTCCAACCCTATCATTCAAGGCACTTACCTTGTCTGTTCGAGGCTCCAACCTTCAGGGCACCAACCCTCTAGGCTACAACCCACTACTATACTTTGTCTAGATATGATTGATAGTAATTCTCAGCGCCAAAAATATTTTCCACTTAGTTCTTTCAATCTACAACTTCATTGTAGTCTCCATGCTACATCATCAATGAAAACCTGTCTTCATATGAAGGAGTCTTCACAACTATTCATATTGTCCGACAGAGTCTGTAAAGTTTACCTCATGATGATTTTAACAATGCATCATGATCTTCAATAAAGTCTCCAAGATCTACTGAAGATTTTCAACAAAATGTCTTTAGCATATTACACTAAGCCTCATCATCTGCACACAAACAATTCTCCATTTCAACCCTCTGTTCTATCTGCCGCAATAAGTGCTTCAAGAGTGACCACTTTTCACTATTCTTAGTGTGATCTTACTTCCAAGGAGCATACTCACAAATACTTCAATACTGGTGTAGTCTATTGCTCGCTTCAAACGATGGCAAATCAAACCTTATTTCTCTTTATTGAATTGTTCTTCAAGTTACGATCTCTACTTCTTCCATTAATTCATCACAGGTTCAAGCCTTTCAAAGATTAACCCAATCAACATAGTCACTCGACCTTTGGCTTCCTTCTTTCCCATTGTTCGACCTACGGCTTTCTTCTTTCCATTGTTCAGACTTCGGCTTCATTATTTTCTCTATCTCGCTCAACCCTCATCTTACTTTCACGTTCATGAGTTTTGAACTCTCCTTGTTCTCTATTTTTGATGCACGAGCACAATTCATAAAGTGAGGTGTTTTAACTCGTATTTATACGAGTCTCACCAATAACCAAGAGACACGTTCATTTGAGGGACGCCGACTTATGCATAAGGTGGTACGTAAAAATATATCGAAGGGATTTTTTTTTAATATTCAATCAATTATAACTTAGCCTTGTTATTTACGGAAATCACATTATAAGAGAGGCTATACCCATAGGGAAGTCCCACATGCCACGTCACAACCTCTATCGAAATTGCAACTTTCGGAGGTCTTTTACAAGACGTGCCCATAACATAGTCGATGGTCAATTTCCCCTACTGGATGCGATATTATATTAAACAATTTTTAATAGATCCATCAGGTCCACAATTTTATCGCAATCGACAATCCATTGGGTTTATTGCAATCAATGATCTGGGGGACACGCCCTTTTCCCAATCAGTGGTGCCCTTATCACAATCAATGGTGTGATATTTTTTAAGGCTTTGCGATATGAATATTTCGATGCGCGGATGCGATATTTCTTTAGGGCATGTTATAATGGAACAGTCAGGTCTGTAACTCATATCACGATCGAAGATTTTAAGCAGCGACACATAATAAAACTTTATGGTTTGTGATTATGCGACAGATGCGATGTCATATTGAGTCATATTATAGTGGTGGCGTCGGGTCCACAGTAGTATTGAAATCGTAGGTTTTGGGGTAGTGGCAGATAATAGACCATTAGTAAAGTCACCAATATAAAGCCGCCGATGTGTTTTGTTGTCTTTACTATTAACTCCTTCATTATGGCTCCTCTTTTGATAGCTCTAATGTTCCTCTTTGTTCTTCTGATAGCACTTACCCTTGGGCATATGCTATAACCTGCTTTGTCTTGGCTTGTCGCTCCTGTGGCTTCTATTCACTCCTATGACTTTCGATAGCTCTTCTTTGATGGCTTCCGATAAATTTCCTCCTTGGGTCTATTGCTTTTATTTTGTCTATATATATGTATTTCATCCACTTGAATCTTCCATCTCATCATATCATCATATATCAAACATTCATCACTATTATGATCAATGGGAATCAATAGGAAACATCACGTATAAAATAATTTTCCATCACAAACACTGCTATATTGACATCAATGACAACCTAGATTAACAATCTCCCCCTTTTCATTGATGGAAATATTTTTCTTCTCTCCCCCTTTGACATCAATGGAAAAGGTGTGCACAAGGACTCCCCCTATCGAACTGTTCCTCCTGTCAAACTTCTTCCCCTGTCATAGTGCTCTTCTTATTACTCAAGATATAAGGATTTCTATTCATATTCTGTTGTCTCCATAGTCAGATTTAAGAGGTCTTCATAATCCGAAACAAGAGATAAAACTACTGAAATTGTCTTTCTCTCTATATTTCTTCAAATCCGAGTTCCTCTATATTTATGTGTTTCTCCTTAAGTCACCACCATTCAATATTTTAACATTATTGCATTCAGATGAGATGGTGAGATATTGTGCCTCACTGCTGCTATTTTCCAAAGTGACCAGCATTAAACTGAGCTTATGTTTGACTATGTAACATTATTTTTTCTATAGTACTTTTGATGAGCCTTTTTTCCTTGTGTTCTAGTAAAATTTTCTGCAAGTTATTTCTACTAGCATATTTGACATCCAATCTATGACTGTCTTTTGAATTCTTTTTACTGATTGGAAGCTTTTTGTAATGATTCAGTTTTGTCAGATACTGCCACCTACTCTTGCTTCAAGCTTCATTCCCAGATGTATCTTTTTGTTTGAAGGTTTCCTCTATTTGTGTCCATAATTTACCTATTCTCACATCAAATCCTTGAGTCAGAATATTCAACTTCTGTAATAACAACAACATATTTATTCACTTATTAGCATTAGATGTCCTTTTGCTGTTCCAATTTCTGTGTAGAGATCAAGTGGAAAATATATTTAACAACATTCCATTGGATAGATAGGAGATCATGTTCTTTCAAAGGAGTGTTCCTGAGAAATGATCTATCAAAGAATGGTTGTTAATATAGCTCATCAAGGATTTCATAAGGACCCTTTCACCGATAGCTTCTACAATAATGATCAAGAATCACAAGATCCCCCTAATTGTATGCATGGTATCTTTTTGGTAGAATTCCATCATCAAACACTCGAAATATGAAGGATATCTTCATCAAGTCAACAACATGTGTTGTTGTCTAGAGAGTTCAGGAGTTTTTTAGATTATATTTTCTTTCTTCTCCATACTTGTGTAACTTTCTTCTTTTGCATGGTTCTAGATTTTTTAGGAGCCCAAGTCAAGTTACAATCACATGCCATATGACCAATGTTATAACACTTGAAGCATTCTATGCTGTTCATGAATAATAATTCATGATTTCTAGCAAAACTTCTTCTCGGAGATTGTCGGGGACCGTAATATTTATCTTTGTGACTACACTCTTTTTCCATGCGTCCAAAGTTTGTACAAGCATAACAATAACCAAGAAATATACTTTTTTACCTAGGAGAAGAAGGTTTCCTTGATGTACTTTTGAATTCTTTTTGCATTGAGATCCTTTGATTATAACCATTGCTTCTTGCATCCTTGACATCATCTACATTTCTTCTTGGAATGAGGCTTCCTTCATTGTTGCCTTGACTCTTATTTTTCCTTTGCTAAAACTGGGTGCATCAATATTTCCTTCTGGCTTTCTCACATCCTTGTTGTTTAAAGCATTATCATTCTTGCTTTAGGATTCTCCTTCATAGTCAAGACATGATTGATCAAATGGGGATCTTTAATAGATGAGCATGTTATCCAAGGCTTGGGAGCTCCTCAAAAATTTGTCCATCCCTTCAACATTTTTTCTGAGGGAAACAATCCCTTCTTTCAATCTTTCGCAATCATTATTCTTCTTATCAAGTTGTTTCTCAATCTCTTCCTTGATACAAGTTGCTTCATTTGCTTCTATTTTAAGGGAGATGATATTTGATTTCATTCTGAAGATTTCTTCATTTTCCTTAGCTAGACTGCTCTCCATTTATTCCATGATTCTTGTAGCTTTACATGCTTTAGCCTTGAGAAGGTTGAGGTCGGATTTTAGTTTGAATATTTCTTCATATTTTTATTTTAGTTGAAATATCATGGTGTTTCTCTCCTTTTTTACTTCATCAACCTGTCCTTCTATGATTACCAATGCTTCCATTGTCTTCTCAGTTCCTTGTGCTTTTTCCCTTGCTTCTTCTAGTTGTGATCTAAGGGAGGAGACCTCTTCCTTGTATTGACCAATATCTGCTTCAAGTTTGTTCAAGCTCTTGTGCCTTTGTTCAAGGTGGCTTGAAAACTTATCTTCCCATTTCTTTGCCTTATCCAATTGATCTGTCATGGATATGACTTCTTCATGATGCTTTCTTTTGTTTTGATGAAATTCCTCCTTAATCTTGCCAAGCTCTTCACCCCTTTCTTGTACTTGAATCTTTACAAGGTAAACTTCCTTTCTTGTTTTGTCACTAGCTACTGCTTTCTTCTTAAGTTCCTCGTTTTCCTTTTTCAAACTGATAATATCTTCCATGGCAGTCGTAATTTTAGTGAAGAGATCTTCTTCAAAATCTTTTTCATTCTTGTAATCTTCTAGGTCTTCTTTAGCCTTGATGTTATCACTGTTATCTTCAGCTTCCAAGATGGGTTCTATATTTCCTTCTTTCTTTCCATCATCTTCTTGACTAGTGGTCATGGTCAATGCTCCTTTTGAGTGAAGGTCATGAAGTTTGTCCCATATACCCTTTTCTAACGAACACTTTTCTAAATTGTCCTTTATAGAATCTGGTAGCTCAGTATTCCTTGCTTTTGCATTATACTCCTTGGATTCTCCATCCATCATGCTATTGACAATCACTAATTTCTAGATTTCAATGCCTTGAGTCTTTAAGAAATTCCTCATTCTTTCTTCCCATATATCAAAGTTTCCATTAAACCATGGAGGCTTTACAAATTGATTGATTTCAAATTCAATGGTTGAGGGAGACACATCTTTAGGAGGATTGGATACTTTCTTCCTTGGATTCCCCATTTGTGTTCTAATTGATCAACCTTCACGCTGTTAGGCTTTGTGTGAATACTGGCTCTGATACCAGTTGTTGGAAATACTGAGAGGGGTGTGAATCAATAATTCTTTTCAATTGTCACTTTTACCAGTTAAATCAGTTATATTTAGAACACAAAACGAACAATAGGAATAAATTATTTTATTAAGATAATACTTATAATGAATCAATTACAATAATCTAGGGCTCCAACCCTTGATGAAGACACCGATCTTCAATCTCCCAGGATCCAACCTGTTTCCAAGCACCAACTTGGTCTTTTGTGAGGCTCCAACCTCTAGGGCACTAGCCCTATCTTCTCAAGGCACCAACCTTGTGTTTAGAGGCTCCAACCCCTAGGGATACAACCCTTCTCTAGTACAGGCTCCGACCTGGTTTCTTGAGAACAGCGATACTCTAGGGCTCCAACCCTATCCTTCAAGGAACCTATCTTGTTTTTTTGAGGCTCCAACCTTCAGGGCACCAACCCTCTGGGCTCCAACCCACTACTATACTTTTTCTAGATATGGTTGATAGTAATTCTCAGCTCCAAAATTCTTCTCCATTGAGTTCTTTCAATCTACAACTTCATTGTAGTCTCCATGCTACATCATAAATGACTACCTGTCTTCATATGAAGGAATATTCACAACTATTCACATTTTCCAATAGAATCTGCAACGTTTACCTCATGATGATTTTAACAATGCATCATGATATTCAATAAAGTCTCCAAGATCTGTTGAAGCTTTTCAACAAAATGTCTTTAGTAGATTGCCCTAAGCCTCATCATCTGCACACAAACAATTATATGTTTCAACCCTATGTTCTATCTGCCATGATGAGTGCTTCAGGAGTGACTACTTTTCACTATTCTTAGTGTCACGATATCTTACTTCCAAGGAGCACACTCACAAATACTTCAATACTGGTGTAGTCTATTGCTCCCTTCAAACGATGGAAGATCAAAACTTATTTCACTCTACTGAACTGTTCTTTGAGCTATAATCTGTACTTATTCCATTAATTCATCATAGGTTCAAGCCTTTCAAAGATTAACCCAATCAGCAGAGTCACTCAACCTTCGGCTTCCTTCTTTCCTGTTGTTCGACCAACGAATTTCTTCGTTCTTTTCTCTATCTCACTCAAACTTCATCTTACTTTCACGTTCAAGAGTTTTTAACTCTCCTTGTTCTCTATTTTTGATGCACAAGCACAATTCATAAGGTGAGGTGTTTTAACTTGTATTTATACGAGTCTCACCAATAACAAAAATACACATTCATTGGAGGGAGGTAGACTTATGCATGAGTTGGTATGTTAAAATACATCGAAGGGCCTTTTTTTAATATTCAATCAATTATAACTTAGCCTTGTTATTTATAGAAATCACATTATAAGAGAGGCTATACCCAAAGGGAGGTCCCACATGCCACGTCACAACCTCAATAAAAATCGCAACTTTCAGAGGTATTTTACAAGACGTGCCCATAACATAGCCGATGGACGATTGCTCCTACTGGATGCGATATTATATTAAACTGTTTTTAATAGGTCCTTCGGATCCACAACTTTATCGCAATCGGTGGTCTGTTGGGTTTATCACAATCGACGGTCTGGGGGTCCACGCCCTTATCGAAATTGGCGGTGTGACATTCTTTAAGGCTTTGAGATATGACATTCTTTAAGGCTTTGAGATATGACAATTTTGATGTGTAGATGCGATATTTCTTTAGGGCACATTGTAATGGAACAGTCAGGTCTGTAACTCATATCACGATCGGATTTTTTAAGCGGTGACACATAATAAAACTTTATGGTTTGTGATTATGTGAAGGATGTGATTTCATATTGAGTCATATTATAGTGGCTCTGTCGAGTCCACAGTAATATCGCAATCACAGGTTTTGGGGTAGTAGCACATAATAGACCGCTGGTAAAGTCACTGATATAAAGCCGTTGATGTGTTTTGTGGTATTTATTGTTAACTCCTTCGTTATGGCTCCTCTTTCGATAGCTCTAATGTTCCTCTTTTTTCTTCTGATAGCACTTACCCTTGGGCATATGTGATAACCTACTTTGTCTTGGCTTGTCGTTCTTGTGGCTTCTCTTCACTCCTATGACTTCCGATAGCTCTTCTTTGATGGATTCCAATAAATTTCCTCCTTGGGTCTACTACTTTTAATCTATTTGTATATATGTATTTCATCCACTTGAATCTTATATCTCATCATATCATCATATGACAAACATTCATCACTATTATGATCAATGGGCATCAATAGGCAACATCATGTATCAAAGAATTTTCCATCACAAACATTGCTATATTGACATCAATGATAACCTAGATTAACATAGGTCTTCCAACGTTGGTTTCAACATTAATAATAAGCTAGAAGGTTTTGACTTTAATTATAGTGATCCTAGGCATTCGATAGCAAAGGTTGAAGCCCCGCAGAGGGTCGGTGAAGGTCCCTATTATGGTTATTAGAATGAGGAGAGAAAAAACATGGAAGCCAATGTTGTTTTCTCTACCATCAAAACTGGAGGCATCGATTTTGGTAGCATCGACTTTAACAATGCAGAGGAATTCAATAGCGGATCAAGGACTACGGATTGCAATGTCTTTGTAAGGAAGAGCATCTCGGGAATATTCTCCAAAATTGAGAATGTAGATAGCAAGTTAATGAATCCAGAGAGTGAGGGAAACATTGTTTTCTATGATTATGGAAGTAAAAACAACTACCTTGATAGGAAGGATTCAGACAGTGCCAAATTCCTAGTAAATATTTTTGATAACACAAGTTGCAACATTGAATATTTGGAAGTTGAACACAACAATTCAAAGGTCAAAAATGATTGCAGCATCTCCATGGAGGTCAACAATGTTGGTAGGTATAGGAGCATGGATGAGAATAATAAGGAAAATAAGGGCATTAGTAAGGAAGGACACAAGAATGACTTCAACGTGAATGATGAAATTAATAGAATGGTTGTAAAACTTCACATTTTATGGTCAGCCCAAGAGATTGCAATTGTGAGATGAATAGAACTAGTAGAGATAAAAAATTAGTTTTTAATAGCAAGGATTGTGGCAGTACGAATAACCTTGTTTCAAAATTTGAACCTAAGAAGAAGGTTGTTAATCTTTCTTCCCACGAATTAAGTCTAGAAGTAGTTAATATTCTCAGCAAAGGTTTGGGATTCGTGGTTACACCTAAGAGCATTCCATTTGAAAACATCATTTGTAGTATCGAGGATGGTATTCAAGGTATCTCTTTAGAGGAAAAATATGTATTAAGGCAGGAATGTTCCCTCATAATGAGGAAATCCAAGCCCCCAAAGAGTAATTTAAACAACGATGAACAAGTTGCTCTGAAGTCCCTTCATAATAATGAAAAAATTGTGATTCATGAGGCAGATAAAAGAAAAGCGACTATTGTTTTGAATAAACATGATTACATTCATAAAATGAATGAGAATCTAAATTGTGGTAGTTTTAAGACTTAACTCCAACCCCATTCCCAAGGTTATAAAAGAGGTCAAGAAGGAAATTATGGAGTCCAATCTTGATGATAAAATAAAAAAGAGGTTAATTCCTTCCCATGAGGTTATCCCTAGAATTTATGGGTTGCCAAAAATCCACAAGGAAGGAGTCCCTCTTAGACAAATAGTCAACACCATTGGGTCCCCCACCTATGAATTAGCTAAATATGTTGCTAATATCCTTAAGCCTTTTGTTGGAAGCACATATTCTTTTATTAAAGACTCCAATGACTTTGTAAAGCATATAAAAAATGAGAGGGCCGATAAAGATAAAATTCTTGTGAGTTTTGATGCAATATCCTTATTTACAAATATTCCCTTGGATGAGGCTTTTCATGTTATAAAAGAATTCATCGATCCAAAAACAACTAAACTTGCGGAGAACTGTTTGCGTTCCACTTTTTTTAGCTTCCAAGGAGATTATTTTGAACAGATATTTGGAGTTGCAATGGGATCACCTCTCTAAAAAATTGTCGCTAATTTATACATGGAGTACTTTGAGAAGAAAGCCCTTGACTCATACCCTTTGAAACCAACTTGGTGGAAGATATTTGTTGATGACACCAACGTAAAGTGGTGTCATGGTAGGGAAGATCTTGAGAAGTTTTTCAATCATCTTAACTCTATCTCATCGGAAATTAAGTTTACTACGGAGCTTGAATAAAATAGTAGCATTCCTTTTTTATATTTCCTTGTTATTAGAAAGGAGGATGGTACTTTAGGACATCAATTATTTAGGAAGAAAACCCACACTAAAATCTATCTTCATGCTGAATCTTACCATCATTCATCCCAAAAATTTGGTGTCCTTAACACTCTTGCTATTAGGGCCCTTAGAATATCTGACTTTGATCACCTTAATGAAGAAATGGAGCACTTGATCTCTGTATTTAAGAGTATAGGATACAAGGATAAGGATATTAAGAAAGCTATAAAGAGAGTTGAAGGAAAGGTCCTCTCCAAGGACCCTTAAGCCAAGTGTGGTAAAGTATTATTTCCTTTCATTCAAGGATTTATAGATTAGATCGCAAATATTTTAGGGAAGGAGGACATATTCACTTAGTTTACAACATCTGGAACAATTAAGCAAAGAATGAGGTCTGTCAAGGATATCATCGATCAACAACAGTTTAAGGGAGTTTATAAGATTGATTGTTATTGTGGCAGAAGTTATATTGGAGAGACAGGGTGCTCTTTAAAAACAAGATTAAAAGAGCACAAAGCCAATATTAAGAATGGGGTATCACACACTTCATCCCTTGCAGAACACTCCTTGAAGACCAAACATCATGTTTGTCTAGAAAGTGCAAAATTATTGCTAGGGAAGAACACTATCAAAGGAGGAAAATCGAAGAAGCACTTGAAATTATGAAATATCCACACAATCTCAACAAGGATGGTGGGAATGAGATCAGCGTAAATTGGCTTTCCCTAATCGAACATATCAACCCTTCAAGGTCTACTTCTGAGGTATAATATCCCAGGTATAACTTTCTTTCCTTTCCTTATCTTGAATTTCTTAAAATTTTAGCTCTATCATTAGAATCATTAACATTATTTATATAATTTTTTTAGCTTTAGTTTCTAATTAATTTATTAGTTAGTTAGTTGTTTATTTTATTAGTTATTAATAATTATTTATTCATAATAATAATCATTTATTTATTTTTTACAAATAAATAATTACTTATTGATAAATAATAAATAGATTTATTATTTATTTATTTTGATTTATATATTATTAAGTCATTTATTTGATATTTTTCATTTCTAATGAGTTAATTTAGGTTTTGTTTTTTATAATTTTAGCATTTTAGTTGGCCTTTTAAGTAATTTTTGTTCATTCATTATTTATTCACCTTCTCTCTGGTTGTTTTGACTCTTCTTTCAATAACTCAATTTTTTTGTCTTGAAGATGGATCCCCTTTGAGATTTGAAACATCTACAAGATGTAGATAATACCGTGGATAATCCAAACTATCTTTTTCTTCCTAAAATTGTTTCCAATAGACTTAAACCTCTCTCCTCCAAGATAATCTATGATAATCAAAGCGACCTTCTATCCAATAGGAAAATATAAGATAACGTAGTGACTTTCCAAGAGGCTATCCATTCCAGATAATCTCTTGGAGATAAATGTATGGAAATAAAACTAGACATGGTAAATTCCTTTGATAAAGTTCAATGCCCCTTCTCTTTCAAGCCTTAGCCAAGTTCTGGATTTTCCATCACTTCATTAGGTGGATTGAAGCTCATATCTCCTTGCCTTAGATCAATCCCTTTGCTAATGGTAGATCCACCTCCTTGTTTCATACAAAAAGAGGCCTAAGACAAGGATGCTCCCCCTCCCCCTTTCTGTTCATCAACATGGCAGAAACCCATAGCAATATATTGGAATAAGAAAGGGTCATAGGCTTAAATCTAGGTAAAAACATTAATCACTCTCAATTTGCAGATGAAACAATTGTTCTAGGAGGAGCTTCCATCATAATGGTTTCCATATTCAGAATAGTTATAGAATCCTTTCTACAACCCTATAGAGGGAAAATTAAAAAATACAAATACCTAATATATGGTTGGAATGTAAGCAAGTAGGCCCTAGGTTCCATTACAAGAATCTCCACTTTTCCTTTCAAAGAAGAATGACACTATTTCTCTTATCTAGGAATTTCCATCAGCCTTCGCTCTCTTCCCTCCTCTAATTAGAGTAAACTCCTATCCACAAAAGAATATAATTAAATCTTTGGGTTCGCAATGGATCTCTCTAGTGGGTAGGCTTGTTCTTCTAAACTTTTTTCTATCAAATCTCCCCTTTTACTGATGCTCTTCATTATTAGCTCCGGCTGGAATTATCTCCCAAATATCCAAGGACCTTAGGAACTTCCTATGGGAAGGGGGGAAAGAAAATCAAAATAAATTTCACCAGGTGAATTGGAATAAAGTTCATGCTCCTTTTCCTTCTAGAGGGCTAGGTATAAAAGTCCCCCACTTGGAAAATCTAGGTTCGGGAGCAAAAATCCTCTAGTGAATGATTATAGAAGAGACCTCCTAGTGGAAGTAAATTTTGGTCAAAAAATATTTTTTGGGTCCTTGAAAAATATGTTTAGATGCACCACCTTCCTCTATTCATGTTTCTCCTATTTGGAAGACTCTTAGAGCAACCTTGCCTATCATTCAAGATCTTATTGCACAAAATTTGAGGAATGGGAAGAAAATACAAATATGGATAAATAGAATCTTGGGAAATCTTCCTCTGTCAACAAACTAGTATCTCATGCCCCTTAAGAAACTTATTGACTGCTTTGGAAAAAATCACTTGCTGACATCTTATCTTGGGACTCTCAGGGGCTTTGGAAAGGGTGGATCCTTGCTCCCATCCTTAATCCTCTCTTATTAGCTGCTAGATCTTTGAAACTATCCTTGTTTGGATGCAATTCAAAATACATTCACTCATTTGATAGTTATTATAGGGGATGCTCGTCTTATTGATTTATCAAAGGGTATTCTTGAGAATATCTCAAATGGCTCTTCCCCCATTGATATTCTTTGTAAAAAATTTCGGCTCCATAATGCCCTTCCCAAAATCAATTTCGTTTGCTGGACTCTAAACCATGGGAAAATCCTCAGATCTAAAAATCTCATGAAGTGAGAAATTCATGATCCCACAATATGTGCCCCATGCCAATAATATTTAGAAACAACTAAACATAGTCTTCTTGATTGCAATTTCACAAATATTTCCCATCGAGTGACTGCCCCAAAGAATTGGCATGATATCTTGGTTAATTAGCATAATCATGATAGAGGTTACTTCGAAGAAAAATTTAAATTTAAGAGGTTCTAGTCTACCTGTCCTAAATATGTTCTTCGGAATATTTGGCCAACCCACAATAAAGCCATCTTAAACGAGCTTCCTCCTCATCTAGAAAGGGTTGCTCATTATCTATATTGTTTCACTCAACGCTCCTCCCTTTCCCTAAAACCATCTTTGGACATATATGAGCTAACATGGTGTCCCTTTTCAACATCCCTCCCTTCCCCCCTTTCTTCATTTCCCTTTCCCAAAATCATGGTGGTAGATTCATCTCTCTCAATTAAACTTCCTTAAATGGTGGACTCTGAATAATTCATTCACTCTTTTTTTTTATGGTGCCTTGAAAGGAAACCTAGAGGTGGAAGGTTCTAGGGGGATGGGTTATAGTCTTTCACCCCTGAGGAACTCTAGAAGGTAAGTTATCATGGAAGCTAGGGGTCGTGACCAATAATCTGGCTGGAGCCTATGCTCTCTATCATGGTACTCTCATTTATCATTCTTATCTTCCTTGCCATCTCATTTTTTTTGGAGATTCCCTAATCCTCAATTGGCACATGCAAAGAGTGACTCATGCTAGGGACCTCCATGTGGAAGAAAACTTCTCCAAAATCATATCTTTCTCATCCTCGATAGGGTGCCATATTGATTAATTGATCCACATCCAAATAACTAGCAACTATTTGATGGACTCCCAAGTGAATGAGGCTATTCATTTAAGTCCAAATTGGATTTATAACTTCGATGTACAACATGGCCTCATACCAATTTATTGATAATGTGTTAAACATGTGTTAGTCACCACATATCTAGCAAAATGAAATGGAAGGTTTTAAATCCACACAGGAGGAACATCCCACCATTGCACCACACTTCTTTGGCTCTCATGATATTACTCGTCCCCCCATGGAAATGATTTCACTCTCTTTTTTCATACGTATTACATGTGGGATATTAGATGTTTCCATCCCTCAACATTATTTTATAGCCATGTAGGTTGACAAGTCTATTGTTAGCACCTCCCTCCACTCAATCTTGTCTACTCTTTCCTCTAAAGTAGCAAAGTTTAGTGTATTTCCAAGGCTTCTCTCTCTAGCTACAATGGATTTTAATGAGCTTCGACATACCCATGCCCAACTATGTTTCCATGGTGATTTCATCTAAGACATTCTCTCCGAATTATCAGCTCACACTCAGTGACTTGCAAATTTGTAAGAGGATGAAGGTGCTAACAAGCTTGGTAGGGAACAGTGGCTCACAATGCAATTACACCTGAAAGGTCATGTCAAATTGTTGGAGGCAACAATGCTCGAATTGGTGAATGAAACGTATGCTCCTCCATATGGCATAATGGTTGAAGAAACATATCAAGTGGCATCTGCATCTTTCAATCCCTCCTCTCTCTAGTCCTCAAACTGCTCCAAGGCTGTTGTAGTTTCTTAAGGATGGTTCCATGTCGACACTAAATCAACCAACACTGACAAATTCCAAGTAATTTTATTACGGTATACTTATTTTTGGAAAATTCTAAATGAAAAAAGATCCTTTTTGTGCCTTCTTGTTTTTTATGTTTCACTTGCACTATGTTGGGCAATCCTCAATAGTTTTGTCTCCCTCAATGTGGATAGTTATATGTTTTCAAGCCTCCATGTATTAATATACTAGTGGATAAAGCATAGTTATTAATTTTGGTTTGCAAATGTCTTCAATGTAATCCCTGTATGTCTCAACCACAATTTTTATAAATAAATAAAATTTACTCTCTTTCTCTCTCTCTCTAGTTATTCATTATGGTTTGCAAACGTATTCAATGTAATCCTTGCATGCCTCAGCCACAATTTTTATAAAGAAATAAAATTTACCCTCTCTCTCTCTCTCTCTCTCTCTCTCTCTCTCTAGTTATTCATTATGGTTTGCAAACGTATTCAATGTAATCCTTGCATGCCTCAACCGCAATTTTTATAAAGAAATAAAATTTACCCTCTCTCTCTCTCTCTCTCTCTCTCTCTCTCTCTCTCTCTCTCTGCACTCAATTTCATGTAAAAATAGTAAAAAATTATTAAAAGTATTCAATTTTGTTTATATATGTTAGTATAATTGTAAATAATTTAAAATTAAAATTTTAAAATCATATTGGAAAATATATTTTTTAATTGCAACATGGTTAGTTATATATATAACTATGTAATCCAATGTATTTTATTAACAATATAAATTCAAAAGTTCATAAAAAAATTGTATTCCACTTTTCATCTCAAACATAATCACTACACCATTTTCCCTCGCACACATATGTTTGCTTAGACACACAATCAATACAACATATTCCCCCCCACATATGAAACACACAATCACTACACCATATTCCCTCCCACATCTTAGGCATGCAATAACTACACCATATGCCCTCCCACATCTTAGGCATGCAATAACTACACCATATGCCCTCCCACACATATGTGCACTTAGAAATATAATCACTATACCATATGCCCTCCCACACATATGTGTAGACACAATGCACATGCATGTGTACACACATGTGCACACACATGTGCGCACACACACATAGAGAGAGAGAGAGATAACATATATTTAAAGTGTGTGTGTGTATAGTCTTGCAGGCTAACTTGAATGGTTGAGTACTTTTCATGACATGTAAGAGGTCTTAGGGTCAATCCATGAGCTCATTGCATTTAATGTGTGTTGTTTCCCCTTGAAGATACATGGTCCATTTTGGAAGTTCAACAATAGTTTGATGGAGATATTTGTTCCTAGGTCAACCTAGGACCACATCGGATGATCCAAGATCTTTTACTTACAGATGCATCAGAATTACATATAACAGAGTTAATTAACCATGGAACTTAAAAGCACATAAATTATGTGGAAATAATAAGAACGCAAAAACCATGACACAATTAATTGATTACGAAGTTTGTCCATTTGGACTATGTCTCTAGGCCTTGCTCAATAGTGGGGAGGCCTTCTTTCAATTAATGGCATAAAAGATATAAAAGTACAAGCAACAAGAAATTTACAACCCTTATACCTCCAAGCTGAAGGATGGGCAGAGAAAGGAGATCCCAACTTCATAAACAGATAGTACCACTGAATGCCTGGTGAAAAATAGTGCAAAACCGCCTATCCAAACTCCCAATTCAGATAATCGGGACTTCTGCAACCTCTCAGAACCTTCCTACTGCTCAAGGCGAGGTCCAGTTTGCTGCCAGGGTGAGGGACTGCTACGTGCATGTGCCTCTCTACTATCCTGTTGATTCCCTCTCTGCCCCTTTTCCCGACACAACGGTCGCATATAAGTAAGCATGGTGGCATCCCTCAAAACCCAGGCAGTTTCACAACAAAACATCCAAGTTCGGCAGGTAGAAGGGTTTATGGAAACAACCCTTAAAAATGGTGAAATACCCTTCGAGCACAGGAAAAACCATTAACTGTGCTCAAGACTCGATGACATGTCTATCGGTGCTTGTAACTATTGGCAGACATTCCAAAGCCAATACAACAGGCTCGTCTGCGATATACGAATCCGCTGGTTTATAGAGCACAATATATAACATATCGTGTCTAGGGTCCCCATCACAATCACAATCATCCACCATTTTCTACGGTTGCGATATGCAATGCATCACAACTGGGGGTTTGCTAGGGGCTGATTATGATCCATGGCAATATGTGATTGCGATCACATCATAAACCGTATGCATCGGGGTCAATTGGTATACGTGTTCCATCTCTGACTTGTGATATTCGATATCGTAATCGCAACGGGGACCTTGCTGGGGATGATACTTAAGCCACTTCTTCCTTTTTCATTGATATGTGATATGCAGGACCCAATGGAAACCTTCCATGTGGAATTCCCTCAATCACTGAGACTTTTTCCATGTCATCTTCTCCTGCCACCTAGACAAGTCAAACTTAAACTTTGAATTGCCTTAATTTTGTCATTTGGACTCAGATTTGAGTGTCATTCACACTGTTGGAATCAGGATGACGAGTACTTCGATCCAATGCTAAGTTTATCTAGATTCTACCACTTTGAGTTTTAAGCCTCTTACCATGCCACTGGTACTTTTATGAAGATCCACCTGGATTAATCCTCCCCCCTAAGAGCTTTTAGACCACCAAAAGACTTTTTAGTCAATTGGTAAGTGAGGAAATTTCTCCCTCACTTTTTCCTTCTCCATCCATTGATCTTTGCTTGGATGCATTCCTTTGAAGCCAACACAAATGTAATCCACATATCCCCATTGTGAAGTTCCGGTCCTCGGTTGAGTATGATATCTTAGGGAAACTTATCTAGATGCTCGGGTGCAAAATAATCCATTGTCGGAATCTGTGCTACCTCCTCGGTATCCATAATCGATGGAGTTTCATAAAGCTTCAAATTTTCCACATTTACCACGGAGTACATTTTCATATAAGTAGGCAAGTCAAGATGAAAAGCATTGTCTTCAATCTTTTCCAATATGGTGAAGGGACCATATCGAATGGGTCTCAGTTTCTTCCCTTCTTCCTTCATTCTATATTTTTTGATATGGAGCCATACCTTATTCCAACTTGAAATTAATGGTCAACTCGGTGCTTATCATGTCGAGCTTTATACCGATCTTGACTCTTCTCCAACTGCTCTTGCACTACTTGATGAATTACCTATATCCCTGAATGAACATCCGTGCCTTATACCTATCATCTCATTGACTTCCATATTCCTCTTTCCCAAGGACCATGTCCAAGGGATCTCTGGGTAGATAGCTAAAACATGTCTCAAACGGTGAGCTCAGTGTAGATGAATGTGCTGCTCGATTGTATGGATGCTGCACATAAGGAAGATGCTCATCCCACAACTTTGGATGTTTCCCACAATAGCCTCGCAACAAGTGTACCACAGTACGGTTGAAAACCTCTGTCTATCCATCGGTTTGTGGATGAAATGTCGTACTTATTTTCAGCTTGGTATCCATCATTCTCCACAAGCTGGTCCAAAACTTCCAAGAAAGCGATAGTCTCGATCTGACACAATAGATGTGGGCAACCCAAAATGGATCCAAACATGCTGAAAGAAAAGAAAAGAAGTCTGCTTAGCAGTGACCTACTTTTTACAAGGCATTAAAATACAAATTTTACTAAACCTATCCATAATGACATAGAAATTGTCATGAGCTTTCCTAGGCATTGGTAAACCTCCTACAAATTCCATGGCACACTTTCACACGATCGACTCAGAATAGGGAGTGGTGTGTAGAGCCCAAGTTTTCTATTAGAGGGCTTTGAAACATAACAAAACACACAACCCTTTACAAAGAGAGTCACATTGTTTTTCATATGAGGCCAAAAACAAAACCTCTGCAAATGACATAAAGTTTTCTCAATGAAAAAATGACCAGACACCAGAGAGGTATGAGCCTCTTGGATTACATGAACCCTTTCATCACTGGGTATACACAATATTCCAAGGTGGTACAATAGACTTCCTTGCAAGTAATAATTGTCCACCTACGATCCACGAGTCAGTTTTGCATACATTTATTTAAAATAATTATCATTAGCATACTATTCAGCATAAATTTCTAATGACAAAGAAACATTTTGCAAAACTACAAATGTAGAAATAGGAGGGTGAGAAAGCATACTTGCTACTTTGGTTCTGGAGCCCTTCTTATATTTTATTACCAAATCAAACTATTGGAGGAATCCCATCCATGTGAAGTGGTGGGCTTGCTGAAGCTTGGTCTGCGACTGAAGATACTGCAAGGGTTAATGATCTGTGTGGATGATGGTCTCCTTGCCGATCAAATAGTGTTTCCACTTTTTACAATCTATACCAAGGCATACAACTCTCGGTCATACGTAGGATTTCACAACATCCTAGGAGAAAGTCTCCGAGTGGTAACAAATAGGTTTTCTTTGCTGCATCAATACAACACCCATGGCATATCTGTTGGCATTTGTTTCAATTTTGAAAGGCTGCAGAAGGTCTGGTAAGGTAAGAACTCATGTCGTGCTGATATTCTCTTTCAATGTATAAAAGGATTTCTTATATTTTCCTCCCCAATGAAAGGCCCACTTCACACTAGTCAAGGCATGCAAGGGGACTGTGATAATGGAGAAGTTTGCTATGAACCTTCTCCAATATTGCACTGCACCCAGAAAACTTCGGACTTCTATGACATTCGTGGGCTTAGGCCACTTCATTATCCCCTCCACTTTAGAGGGATCTATCCTTAATTTCCCATTACCGACAATATGGCCTAAATAAATCAGAGAAGTATTTCCAAATTCACACTTTGACAGTTTCAAATATAATTTCTCTTTCTTCAGGACATCAAGCACTTTCTTTATGTGACACATATGTTCCTCCATGTCCTACTATACACAAGAATGTCGTCCAGATACACGAGAACAAAATGATCAATAAATGGCTGAAATAAATCATTCATTACCATCATAAACATGGCTAGAGCATTGCACAGTCTGAATGGCATCACTATCCATTCAAACAACCCCTAATTGGTTTTGAATACAGTTTTCTAGACGTCCTTCTCTGCAATTCTAACATGGTGATAACCACTATGCAAATCCACTTGGAAAAATAAACAACATTTTTTAATTGATCTAACAATTCATCAATGTGAGGGAGAGGGTATTGATTATCCACCATGATATTTTTCAGTGCCCTGTAATCCACGCACATTCTCCATGTGCTTTCTTTCTTGGGCACCAACACGATTGGTGAAATGCAAGGAGAATAACTTGTTATGATGACTCCCTAATTTAATAGTTCCTGCACCTGTTTCTTGATCTCCTCCATCTCAATAGAAGCCATCTTGTACATGCCAAAATTTGGTAAAGGGGCATCCTACTGCAATTGGATCTCATGTTGGATTTCCCTTCTAGGGGGAAATCCTCTCAGTTTTGGAGACAATTCATCATACTCAGAAACAATTTCAAATAATTCCTTCTTGTGATATGGTTCACGACCTCTGAAAGCGCCAACTGTCTTGACTTCTTTCACCCTCACTACCATGAGCATGCACCCTTTACTGGAATTATCCAGTCTTTTAATCTATCCTGCACTGACAAGGCTAGAACTAAATTTTGTGTGATGATCTTTGACTTTATACTCTACCCCATCCTTGGTTAGGTGGTATTTGTTTTCATTCAGAAACAAAACGACCTTTTTATCATATAAATATGGGCTTCCCAAGATGATTCCACATATGTCCAAAGGTGCTACATCTAACTCTACCTCATCAACTAATTTAGAAGTGATTACAAATCTAGCCCTACACTTCTTGGTGACTTGCAATTTGGCTTTATTTCTTATCCAACCAAGCGGGTATGGACTCGAACGGGGTTTAGTTTCAAGGCCTAGCCTTTTCACTAAGGACTCTGAGATTAAGTTTGCTTGAGAACCTAAATCAAACAAAGTTTCCACCTTAGTGTGCTTTATGACAACTCTAATGTGGAACAAGTCAATTCTCTTTTGCTCATGACTCACAGGCGCATTCAAATAACTAATTCTTGCAACCGAATCAGAACTGTCGTTAATATAAAGAGTACCTTTTGTGGCCACGGATGTGATCAATTTTTCATCGTCGGAATCCGATCTAAGGTCTTGCACTGTTTCCACTGTCTTATGCTTCCCCTTTCCACCGAATCTCTTCAGTCTCAACTCCGGATGTAGCGTCCATCAGTGGTCCTCGTCATGCCCATCCTTCTTGCAGTGAGTGCATGACGGTGTTCCTCTGTCCCCCTTCTTAGCAGTGACGATCTTCTTATCCTTCCCTTTTCCTTTCTTTTGGAATTTTCCATGCTGAGGTTTGAATGGCATCTTCTTGGTTTGGTCATCTCAATCACTCTTCCCTTGGATTTCAATATGTATAGATTTAATGCTAACCATATCAATTGAAGTAGGCTCGAATAGTAATAATAAGTGTCTGATGTAACTGTGTAGTGCACCTATGTACTTAGTTACAATTTTGGGCACATCTAGTGAGATTCCCAAATTCAATGCTTATTTATGAAATTCCTCCGTGAAGCTTTGTACATTCTAGCGCTTACCTTGCCTTAAATATTGCCATTCCATAAGTGCCTTTTTCTTATAACCCAAAGGGTATAATTGGTCCTTTAATGCAAAAGTAAAGCTAGACCAAGAGGAAAGAAGGTTACTTGACTTTGTGTTTCCCTTCTATAACTTGCTTTCCCACCAAACAAGAGCAGTTTCGCTCAGCCAAAGAGATGCTAACTAGAATTTCACCTCATCCTCTTCGATATTCTAGATTTTACAGTAAACCTCTATCTGTCTGATCCAATTATTAAGTTTTTATGCATTACATTCTCCATTGTACATGGGTAGATTGAACTTCATGTCTAGCTTGAAGAACAATTTCTTAGAGGTCTGTTTGGAATTTCTATGAGAGTGATGAGAACTATCATGAGAACTATCACTGGAAGAAGGAGAGGGAGGAGGATCATTAGGGGAATTTTGAGGTCTAAAATGGGCCTACTAAGGAAATTATAAAATAATTGTGGAAATAATAAAATAAGATGAGATTACATCATCAAATTTTAGAAGGAAAAAAGAAAAAAACTACTTTTTCAACTCATATTTTCAACTTATCTCCCTATGTGTTTACTCAAATTTCGAGTGAGAACACTTGTTGGATGCAGGATTTCATTCCTCATCCAAGGAGTACCCATGTTTCATAGCTTTGATGAACCCTAATACACGAAAAATGAGAAATACATGAAAAACATGATTGCAATAACATTTTTTGATATATTTCTCATTTTCGTGTAGCACGGTCCATCAGAAGTATGCAACATGTGTATTCCTTGGATGATGAATTAAATTTCGCATCGAACAAGTACTCCCACTCGAAATTTGAGTAAAGCCTTAAGGAGATAAGTTGAAAATACAAGTTGAAAAAGTAGTTTTATTATTTTATTATTTTGTTATTTTTTAACAGTTTTACTTTTTTACCCCAAAAATGGTGAATCACCCCCCATGGTTGACATCATCATCTTGAATCTTATTGGTTTTTATAAAATTTATTTTGGTTTTAAATTTTTCTTAGGAGGCCCATTTTAGACCTCAAAAGTTCACTAATGCTTCTCCACCACCTTCCTGATTTCCTGATCCATGATCATCGACAACCTTCTTCTCATGCCCAAGTGCCTTCTCATACTCTCCGAATAGCTGGTCCACTTTTCTTGCCATATTATAGAATACCTTTCAAAAATTCTGTTCCTCTTCCCATCAGCTTCTTCATTGGCCATGTTTCTTCATCGATGTGCACATCTTGCTTCAGGATCAAAGGAGTTAAGCATTCCTTCTCCTTTTCGCAGCTTGTTTTAGGTTAGCATAAACTCATGCAATTCAGATCTACAAAGACCTGCTCAGATACCAAACTTGATCCAAGATATTTTACTTACAGATGCATCAGAATTACATATAACAAAGTTAATTAACCATGGAACTTAAAATCACATAAATGATGCACAAATAGTTTGAAGAACGCAAAAACCATGACACAATGATTTGATTACGGAGTTCGTCCAATTTGGACTAGGTCTCTAGGCCCTTCTCAATAGAAAGGATTCCTTCTTTCAATTAGTGGCATAAAAGATATAAAAGTACATGCAACAAGCAATTTACAACCCTTATACCTCCAAGCTGAAGGATGGACAAAGAAAGGAGAGCCCAACTTCAGAAACATACAATACCATTGAACTCTTGGTGAAAAATAATGCAAATACACCTATCCAAACTCCCAATTTGGATAACCGGGCCTTCTGAAACCTCTTAGAACCTTCTTGCTGATCAAGGTGAGGCCTGAATTGCTTCTAGGGTGAGGGACTGTTGTGTACGTGTGCCTCTGGACTATCCTGCTAATTCTCTCTGCCCCTTTTCCCCACACAATGGTTGCATATAAGTAAGCATGGCAGCATCCCTCGAAACCCGAGCAGTTTCACAACAAAATATCCAAGTTCGGCAGACAGAAGGGTCTATGGAAACAACCTTTAAAAATGGTGAAATCCCATTCGAAAACAACAAAACCCATTAATTGTGCTCAAGGACAGGCAACATGTCTATCAACACTTCTAACTATCGATGGACAGTCCAAAGCCAATACAATAGGCTCTTCTACGATATACGGATCCGTCGGTTTATATTGCACAATATATAACATATCGCATCCAGGGTCCCCATTGCAATCACAATCATCCATCATTTTCTATGATTGTGATATGCGATGCATCGCAACCGAGGGATCACCAGGGGTCGATTTTGATCCAATGTGATATGCGATTGTGATCGCATCGCAAACTGTCTGCGCCAAGGCCGGTTCGTATACTTGTTCCATCTCCAACCTATGATATGTGATATCACAATCACAACTGGGACCCTACCAAGGTTGATTCTTAAGCCGCTTCTTCCTTTTGCACCGATATGCGGGACCCAATGGCAACCTTCCATGTGGCATTCCCTCATTCGCTGAGACTTTTTCCATGTCATCTTCTCCTACCACTTGGACAAGTCAAACTCAAACTTTGAATTGCTCTAACTTTGTCATCTGGACTCGGAATCAGGATGATGAGCACTTCCATCCGATGTTAAGTTTATCTAGATTTTGCCAATTTGAGTTTTGAGCCTTTTACCATGCCACTGGTACTTTTCTGAAGATCCACTTGGATCATTGGAGATTGGTGCTGGGAAGGATCCATAAAATAGGAATGCCCTACCATATTATGGATGCTTGACATGATTTATGATAGGTTAAGAGGTCAAATACAACCAAAATTGAGATTGTCTCAAACATGAGAGGTCCAAACCAAAACTTCCATAGCTTGGGGGAGACCTATGGTATTACAAGTGATTAAGGAAGGAGCTAATAGATGGAAACCCTAGATTGGAGCACTATTTTGGCTAAATGGATCACTAGGTGATGAATATTCCACTTCATGGGAGCATTTTGGTGGCTTAAGCATAAATATACCCCTTCCAAGAAGGATGTTTGATGTTGAAAGGGATTTAAAAGAATGATAAATAAGTTTTATGGGGCATTACACATTATTTGATGCATATTCCACATATTTAAATGTATGTTTCACCATTAAAAGATTTGCAGAAAGGACACTTGGATCAAGGAATTTTATACATCTTTAGAGGAAATCAATTTGCATGAGGAAGATCCATGTGGCATGGATGACATGGTTTAATCCCATAAGAAAAGAACAAATGCATATTGAAAATAATTAGGATGATGACATGTGGAAATGGATCTATCCAAAGTGAGTGAGGTCCTAAGTAAAACTTGGACTTATTAGCTAAATAAAGACATAATGTAATATTACTTTTATTCATGAGGAGGTGTGTTAGGGCTAATGAGTTCTACACATAATGAACTAGGGTTAAGTAACATTGTAAAGTACAAATTACATCCCTAGGTGAGAGGAGAATTTACATGGAATAAAATATGGTTTTCACTCCTTAAAACCATAAATGGATGAAGCCTTAACTTTTGATGGAGAAAACTATAAATAAAGGAAATATTCATTTTCTAAAGGCATGATTGGAGTTGTGAGGAATCCTGTCCAATCTTAGTTGAAGCTCTTTTGGGAAGAAGTTAAGGGTAATTTCAAGGTTTTTAATATTTTTAATATTTTATTTGATTGATTTGATGACTAAAAATTATTGATATAAAATTTCTGAAATAATATTTGTAGAAGGGTAGTTTTTCTTATTCTTATAGAAGCGTGATGACATACACTTGCATGAGGGAATGCCAACAACCATCACCATTTTTTAGAAATAAAATGGTTTGGTATGTTATATTCCTTTCAAATTTGTGTGTTTTAAGAAGAATCCATTGAAGATTTGAAGATGATAGATGTGGTAGGGAATCCCTTGGAGGATGAAGAAATTATAGGTGCTTTCACTAGCTCAAGCGATAAACAATATGGGAACCAAAATAATTATTCCATGGGCACTCTTTTTGTGACTAGGAGAGATATATGGAATTTGAATCACTAGTTTCTTCATTGATATCCCATTTATGACACAATTAGTTAGTGCTTGATAGAGGAAAATATAAATTGACACTTTCCATTTCCAATCAACATTAGGAGCCATTCCATGGGGCATGAAGAAGGCATTACAAGTTTTATTTCCTTAGGTCCTAGAAAAGTAAAGAATTTTAAGGTCTAGAATGAATTATTATTGATTTACATGCATGTGTCTTCATCAATGGAGCATATGTTTTCTAGCACATGGAACATTTTCATTACATCATGTATGTAGAGTTTCAACCATTGATATATTTTACCCACACCTTTTATATGTACAAAAATTCAGCATGAGAATTTATTTTCAAGGATGCAGTATGTTTGGGACAAAAATATCCACAATCTTTGGTATATTATAAAAAAATTAAGCCTTCCAAAAGAGGGCATCAAACCTAAATAATGAGCTAATGTCGTTCTTCAAATTTGATTGTTTATGAAGTGAATCATGTGGATGTTTGAAATATGACATTGAAGAAGGGCATCATATCTTTTTGGATTTATATTGGAGTTTCCTTATAATGCATTTTTTCTTGAGGGTGTATGATATGTAAATTTACATGGGCGTTCCACTGGGAAGTTCGTCACAATAGATATGAAAAAAATAGATTGAAATTTGAAATTTGGACTATGAGGGATATTTTTCCTTATATTTTTGGATTTATTAGTTATTGTTTTTCTGCTTATGCATGAAATAGATAAAAATGTGAAAAATAGAGAACAATTAAATACAAGCACACACCAATCAAAATGAACACCAAGATATGATATAGTAAACCCTTTCAAGAGAAAAACTAGAGGGAAGGTGAGACTACTCTATTCTATTTTGTTTGAATGGAAATGATACAAATACAATGGAGAAGGAAATCTCTATGGAGTTACTTGATACTTGTGGCTATTGGTATACTACAAAACAGAAACCCCTCTATTCTTCTCTCTCTCTCTATCCACTCTCAACTACTCTTCTCTACTATTGAACTAAATGAACTAGAATAAAATGGAACCCCTTTTCCTCTTAGTGTCTTAGTTATAACACAACTTGATAGCTAAAAATGGATTAAGTTTTACTCCTTCAACTCTAAACTAGACTTACAAATTTGACCCTTCTAGAGTCTTATTCATAGTTTCCACATGTTTAGTCCATTTTCCATGAGTAAATGGGGCTGACATGACATCGTCTTGAGTTATGATGGTAAATCACAAGGGGTCAACTTCCAAGAGGCATAAATTTTACATTTGAACTCTAACAAACACTATTCTTGGACCATTGGAAATTTTCCTGTGTAGAATAATATCACAAGTGAAAAGGTAAAGAATTTTTTTCACCTAAAAATCATCATTTAAGACCTCAAACTAGCCCTAAATTGTTTCATACCCGAATTCTCCAAGAAGGGTCACATCACTAAATCTACTCTTATAAGTGGTTTACTTCAATTTTTCCACTCTAAAAGCATCACGATAGATGAAAAATTATATAGTGATCCAATTCAGATTATGCCTCCTTATTTTTAGAGGATTTTGGTCCCAAAAATATTTTACTAAATGATATAAGGAAAAATTTCCTCTACCTTCTCCCTAGAGTACCATTTACCCTTTTCTTGGAAGCACTCATTTCATCTCAATTTTCCAAAGGTCTGCTACCCTTTTGTTATAGTTCTATACCTCTTCTACAAAATTGTATGCTTTATCAAATCTGCTTGAGCATATGAGCTAAGTTCTTTATGGAAGGTAGGAACTGCTCTTCTTCTTGATCTAGCATGGATGACTTATAGCGTTTTAGATTTTTCACATTCAACACTGAGTAAATGTGCATGTATGGGGGTGGATTAAGTTCATATGCATTATATCCCAGCCTTTCCAATATCTTGAAAGGAACATAGTTAAGAGCATTTATTTTCTTACTAGGACCCTATAGCCTCTCATTTTTCAATCAAAACCATACTTTGTCTCTCACTCTAAATATATCTGTTCTTTGTTGATCATGCTTGACCTTGTAATTTTATTTTGACTTATTCATTGTATTCTATACTTGCAAATGGATTTTCTTGACCTTCTCAATAAATTTATCTATCCTTAAAGTATCTCCTATGAGATCCTTCCTCACTCCTCCTTGCTATCCATACAGAATCTATATATATATATATATAATAATATATAACATACTTTCATCCCATTTCTTTGGATGATTCTAATTGTAACCCCTCAAAAGCTACACCAAAGTCTTGTTGACTACTTATGCTTTTCCATATGTTTGTAGATGTGAAAACATAAGTAGTGTGTGTAGAATAATGTCGCGGGGTGTTGTGCTTAATTGGAAAAATTTTACTACCAAAAAACATCATTTAAGGCTTCAAACTAGCCCTGGGAGGTTTTAGACCCCAATTTTCCAAACATGGGCTCACTGCTAAAATTGCTGACGTAAGTTGATTCCTTCAAATTTTCCACTATTAAAACATCAAGATAGACGAAAAATTATATAGTGATTCAATTTGGCTCATATCTCCCTATTTTAGGAGGCTCTTGTTCTACAAAATATTTTAGTGAATGAGGCAAGGAAAATTTTACTCTACCTTCTCCTTAGAGTACCATTTAGTTTGGCCTGGAAGTTGTGCAAATTTCAACTCAATTTTCCAAAGATCATGCTCTCCCTATCATAAGAGGTGACTTCCATGGAAACTTAGGGAGAATAGATGTTGGATCATCTAGATAATATTTTCAATAGGCCATGGTGGTCCATGGTGGTGATTTGTGGCTTGAACATGGGTTATCATATTCACATGCTTCAATTGGTGACTATATTAATATTACTCAACATTGTAGCATAGAGAAAGCATGTAGAGGCACAGGACAACCTTGGTATGATTTTGATGTTTACTTTATTCTTTAAGAGGTCACTTCATTGTTTATCTATAGAGTGAGAGATTTTCTATCTTACTCATCTAAGGTGTTTCATGTGGCCTTGTTTTGGGTAATTACTAAACATAAGGGGGAAATCTCATGTTATTGTTAGGATGATACAATGGTTGCATTGCCTATTTGAATTAACTAGAATTTGCATGTACCTATTGGAGAGTAGGGTAGGAAGAATGAGCTCAATGTTCACAAGTAGTATATTTCGTCTATGTTCACTTTAACATTTTTGGTTGATGTATATATTTGTAACAACTATTGGGAATATGTAATTCGATGATTTTTCTCAAGTATTCTGTATTAAACCTGGATTAGAACCTTTAAATTATGTAGTTAGGATGTGAATTTATAGATCTATGTCTTCGCGTATAACTGGCATTTTGATTCAACTTGGAGGTATAGCGTGTATTTCTAGAGTTCTATTGTACACCACACCGTAGTGTAGTCACCAAACAAAGCTAGTTGTTTCCCCTTGAAAATGATTGATTCATTTAGCATTTTTATGGGAATTTCATTTCTCACTAACATAATAAGATATACTTGGAGTCAAATATAATTTCATGGATATATTTTTTTATCTATAAATTGTTGTGGATATTCCATAAAATAGTTTGTCACAACAGATTTGTAAAAATAAATTGAAATTTGTAATATGAAGGGTTAATTCCTTTTATATTCCATATTTGTTATTATTGTTTTTTTATTCATGCATGCAATAGATAATATGAATAAAATATAGAACATGTAAATACAATCACTCATAAACCACAATGAACAACAATATATGCTTTGGGAAACCCTTTTAGGAGAAAACTCAACTGAAATATGAGGCCGCTTTACACTTTTTTGTTTGGAATGGAAATGATGCAAGTATAAAGAGGAAGGCACTTTCAATGGATTTTTTTAAGACTTGTGGCTTGTGGAATTTTAGAAATAACAAACCCCTTCTATTATGCTCCCTATTTATCCACACTTAGATACTCTTCTCTACCATAGAACAAAATGCAAGCAAATAGAATGGAACCCCTTTTCCTCTTGATGTGTCGATTATAACACAACCTGATATCCAATTAGGGATTAAATTTGAACCATTAAACCCTCAACATGAGCTATAACTTGACCCTTATTTAATATTATTCATAGTTCCCACAGGGCTAGCCCATTTTCCCCAAGTAACAAGGGTTGACATGGCATCAAGCCCTCGAATTATGGTGTTCAATCATGATAGATCAACTTCTAGGAGGCATAAATTTTACATCTAACTCTAATTGATGGAATTGTTGCATCTTTGGAAAGGTCTTTGAGTACAGAAAAATGCCATGAAGGGGGAAGGTTGTACCCCCAAATAGCGTCATTTGAGGTCTTAAACTATCTCTAAATTGTTTTAGATCCTAATTCTCCAAATTGGGTCCCATTGATAAAACTGCTCTTGTAAGCTAATTCCTTCAAATTTTCCACTCTAAAAGAATCAGTATGGATATAAAATTATACAATGATATAATCTATATCATTTTTTCTTAGGTTAACCCAAGACCACATTAGTGGTTGATGGATAAATTATTCCCTCCATCATGAATTCCTTACCATATTAGGGCTCCAAGGCATGAATTATAGAAAGCTAAGGGGTTAAATTGCAACCAAGAGTGATGTATATTGGATAGTTATATCATATATCATCTATATAAATTATTTTAAAGTGGAAAATAATGGGAGGAATAAACTTACAGGGTCATTTTAATAATAGGTCCTAGTTTGGAAAATTGGAGTTTGAAACCTTATGGAGCCGTTTTAAGGCATAAAACAACGTTTTTCTGGGTAAAACAATTCTTATATTTAGTTAATATACCTTGATGATAATTGTTGTAGCATCCATCATCATTTAAATTTCATTTTCAATTTTATCACAAAAAATAAAAAATAAAATATTATGTTCTAGAAACAAAATTAAAAGAGAATGGGAAAGTCCGAAAGTAGTGATTTGTTCTATATTATTGATGGATTTCAAATTTGATATAAGGTGGGGCCCCGACCCATATGTTAAAGTTCAGGCGATATCTCAAGATTTAATAAAGCATGGGTTCAAGAAGCAGGTAAAGTGCTCTGCGGGGGAGAAACAAGAACAAGCTATAACTCAAGATCAACCCTCGTAGTTGACCATGACGTCAAGGCGTTTGACCGAGATCTATGACCTAAGATTGCTGTGGGGGTTCAAGCTCGATGAACATCCCCTACATTCCCTACCCTCGTAGTGGGCCACTTCGATCGTTCCACTCCATCTCGTCTCCTCCACATCATCTACCACCCTCATTCATTACCGTCCACCTCATTCACCATAACCTGTCACCTCATCTGCCACTCCATTAATTAGTTACATTAATTACATGTGTTTCCCCCCGTTTGAATATTATATGTATAAAGACAGGCAAAACCCCATTGTATTAGTCTTTTGTTTTAGTACTAAGCGACCTTGCATCCAGTTCAGTAAATCTGAGTCAGCAGGACCATCTACTCAAGCCACAGATTCAAATAGCGAGCAGCAATCACCAATCATACTCTGATTTCTGTTACTTCTTGTTTTATTGTTTTCTTGAGAAGAATGAGGTGTCTTTTACCCTCCAATGTAATATTATGTAATGGCTTTTACTTTAGAGAGTTAGAAGGTAGTTAAGCAGTTTTGACAGTTTTGGTAGTTACCAATTATCCCATGATGTATAAAAAGATGAAAAATTATAGAAAAAGGATTTGAATTTTGAAGAACTTGGAGACTATGCTATTGTATTTTTGATAAACTAATGATTAATGAAAGAATCGTGAGTTTTCCACACATTGTTGGGTATGATTTTGTAATTTCTCTGTTATGTGTCATCATGTGTCTTCCTTTCTTTAAGTACGGTAATGAAGCTACAGGTCTTTGTTTACTTATGTGAATGAAGTTAAAATTCCTTAAAGAGCACTCCTGTATTTAAAGTTTCTACTTCTACATTTCTTCTAAGTTACAGATAATAGTTTCTATGAAAAACAACATATTGCCTCTAACTTCTCAAACACAGCCCTCTGAAATGTTGCACCTACATTCATCAACCCAAAAGGCATTCAAGAATACATGAATGCTCCCCAAGGAGTTGTGAATGCAGTCTTTTTCTGATCTTCTTTATCAACAGCCCCCCGGTTATACCGAGAGAACCCATCTAGCATTGACATTCTGAACAATCCAGTTACCTTCTGCAGCACATGATCCATTTTAGGTAATGGATAGTTATCTTTTAAGGAATCCCTATTTATATTTCTAAAATCCACACATAACCTTATTTCTCCATTTTTCTTCCTTACATGTACTAAATTGGCTACCCAGTTAGAGTATCGGAGTGGAACTATTATCTTGGCATCAAGAAGCTTCTTGACTTCTTTTTCAATCAATGGTAAAAGAAAAGGATTGATTTGCCCGAGTTTCTGCTTAAATGGTTTAATCCATTCTTTCAAGGGAATCTTATGCTGAATAATGCTTACATCATATGTCTTGAGGTCCTCATAGGACCAAGAAAAAAACATCAGTATACTTCCTGAAAATCTCAATATATCTCTCCTTATAATTAAGTGGAACTCCATTAAATAATTTGACTAACTTGGGCTCCTTCTAGGATCCAATATTATGATCTTGAATCTGCTCATCCTGTGGAATTTTCTCTGAACTAACAGCTACATCATCGGAGTTAAAAAGTATTTCAAGAGGGACAAGCCCCCTTGGCAGAATATTATCTTTCAAATGAATAATTTTTTAATTACCTATGGAATTTTTAAAACGAATTACTTCTGCACCTTATGTTGTTTCATCTCCATCTTGATCAATCTCGATGCCCTGAAAATCTTAAATCATAGTCAACAATTCCTTAATCTGTTGATCATCCTCAAAAACCTGCCAATGTTTTATATTATCTGGAACAGAAGGCCTATGCCTCATTTCAACCTCATATCTTAGCTTTGGATTTATAAGAGGCCTAAAAGTACTGGCAGCCACAGCAAAGGAGTCTGCTAATCTGTTCTGATCTCTTGTAATGAACTATATGTTGAAAGCCTCAAAGAAATTCTCAACTAAATCTTCATTTCTGTATGCCCTGAGCCTAGGGTGTTTTTGTTTTACAAGGGTTCTTTATTTGCTTTATAATCAGCTCTGAATCTCCAAAAACAAAAATTCACTGGACTCCCATTTGTTTTTTTGTTTGAAGGACAATGATCAAGGATTCATATTCTGCCACATTATTAGTTGCTTCGAACTCCAATTTAAAAGAAAATGGGATCATATTACCTCCAGGAGTAATTAAAAGGAAATCAACCCCTGTTCCTTTTTTACAATAGGCTCCATCAAAAAAGAACTTCTACACCCCTTCTATTTGCAGCTCTGTATTTGCACAGGCTAAGGTAAGTTGCCTCTGGTTATCTTCAGCCAACTCTGCATTGTCATGCAACATGAAACAAGAAAAGTCATATTTTTCTTGGCTACTACACAGGTGAATTACTTGCTCCGTTCTTTGTGATTGTTTTAACAAATCTTGTTTCTCTGTACAACCTTCTTTCTTCTCCACCAAAAATTGGTATGATAGCATAAGTAAAATCCAATTTCAGACACCACTCAATTGAGCCCCCCCATGATCTAGATAGCAACATTCAAAACCTAGAAAGGATATCTGGTACCACTGCATCCATTACCAAGCTTCTAGCTGGGATCTGAGCTAATGACACCACCATATATTTAATGACCCTGAGACACTTGAATTTATTTGAATCAAAAGAATACAGGTCTCTGTAAGGTTTAGTAACTTGTAGGTTTAGTTGTTTCATTACTAATAGTGGCATAAGGTTGTGAAGCTCTTGAATCAAACATACAATTATTCAAGAGGAAACAATGGATCAATAAAGAAATGTAGAAAGGAGGTGTTGAAGAATCTACCTCCTCCACATGTGGACCAAAAACCACTATTGGCTTATCTTCTTGTAGATTCACGATGTCATTTATATTCACATTATGAGATAGGTTGATAAACTCAACAATCTCTCTTTTATAAACTGATGTTTTAACCAACTCTATGAGGGGCACATGAATTCTAATTGTTTCTAACCCTCTAAATACATGAACCTGTTTAGTATTCCTTTCATTTTTATCTTCACTTTTCTTCATCACTGAAATCTGTAGAATGGAAAAAAAAATTTCTAAAGGAATTTTATCACTTTTATCTTGAGAAGACTCACCTTGAAGTATTTGAGTCTTGCTATTTGTATTATGTTGTTGCTTTCCTTTATTTAATTATTTTGCAGTCTGTGGTTCTTGTTGATGAGCCCCAAAATTGGTAACTTGTTGGGCTCATTTGGCCTAATTATCCTTGTTCAGTCCTTGTTCAAATCCTTCATTTTCCATAGCTTATGCATTATTTTCAGTATGTTTATGTCATTTGTACAAATAAGGGAAGTCACTCTTCCTAGGTGGCTAACACGTGCTTATTTCAGGATTTTTGACACATATTGGAGCAAAGTCAAGCAATCATGGGCTATAAGACAGCCAAGCCTGAGGTGAGGATTCGTAGGGGGGTTGTCTATGGCATTAAATAACCTTTCCTCAGTATCTTCACCCGCAACTCCGAGCTCCAAAGACCACCAAAACCAAATCTAGAAGGCAGCCAAGAAGAATTTAGAAGGGACTGTCTAACTCACAGTTTGGACAGCCGAGTTCCACAGATTGAGGAGGCCAGCTAGGTCCCTCATGATGTATAAATGTTGAGGCCTCAGCCTTCGTAAGGGACTTTTGAAACTATTGTGTATTTTGCACCTCAGTGCTGCCAGTCCTATTTTTTTCTTTTATAGCCACTTTTGGCATCACTCTTATGATTATTTTTGGATAATGAGAAGCAGTTTGATTCCCTATCAAATCTGAGTTTTTCATAGGAGCCATAGCTCTCAGGGTTGGGCCCAACCTGAGAGCCTAGGGCCTCCTTTCTGTACTATTACTTTTCCTTTACGTATCATTGTTTCCCTTTATGCATTTGAACGTATTTTTGTTATGTAGATTTAGTTATGTTGCTTGAATAAATCATTGTTTATGAATGACATTGCTTTAGGTGCTTTGGTAGGATAATAACAGAAAAGCCTCCAAGAAAAGGGACAACCACACTCCCGGTTTCACCTCATCCTTATTGGATTAGGGGCTGGAATTGAGGAAACAGTGCTGCCTCAACAAAAACACTAGTTTGCTTGACCATGCAATCCTTAGTGTACTGTTTTCATTTGTAGAGATTAGTCATGGGTTTAGACATCTGAAATGTTTCTTTGCATAGTTGATGTACAAGGTTTTCTTCCTAAATAAAGCTGCTGTTCATTTATGTTGTTGATGGTTAGACTAGACTAGCTCAAGATTTGATCATTTGCAAGACTTTGTTGATTTAATCGAAGTACACCATGTAGGGCATCTCCTCCATTCTTTTATCCATAGAAAGTATCATCTGAGCCACCTATTCTATCTCCTAGCTGAGTTTCTCGTCTCCCATCTGTCCTTTTGTCCACGTAACCCTACCTTCTTGCTCATCATTGCCTTAGCCTTCTTCAAGCCAAGTCAGCCGTCTACACCTCCTCACCACTCCATCCACCAGTCCTTCGGCCATTTTAGACCCCTATCCTACCTCCAGATCCATCCATGCACCTTCCCTCACTCATCCATCCCCTAAAAACCGATTTCCAAACATCCTGTAGAAATTTCTAAACATCCTGTAGAACCCCTACAGACTTCCTGTAGAAGCTCACAAATGAGGCTTCTTGATAGCCAAACTTTGTGAAACTCTCTGGAAGATTGTTAGGAACTCCTTAGACCCTCTTTGAACCTTTCCAACCTTTTCCAAGCATTTCTCTTCCTTGATCCACCCCTGCACAGTAAAGCATAGTTCAAGCATATGCATGAGAAAATTGACAACTTAATCAAAAATACAAAAATATGTTTTCTTAGGAAAAAGGTAGTCTAAACACATGCATTTTACCTTCATAGAAGTAATGGAATCTCTTTCAGTAGGTTGCACTCTCATTTTTGCATCAATAGGACTAGCTGGTAGAATTAGGGTTTGCTAGGGTTTGCGCTTTCCTTCAGTTTTTCAATCTCTTTTCGCAAGTAGAT